>VZTU01009610.1:0-34968 GCA_013400835.1 Zapornia atra
ACCTCTCTGCTGATGGAGCCCAAAATTCAGCTGGAGCTGTCATGGAAAAGAAAACAATGGCAGAGGACAAGGAAAACTTGAGGAGTGACATCAGTGAGAACGCTGAGGTACAGTGAAAGGAATTAGTGTTGTGTAAGGCCTTGTGTTTCATTCCAGACTTGATCAATTGACAATGGGAGGAAGAGCATTCAACTGATTTTGTGCTTTCTTATCTCCATTGATTTCCCTGTGGGAGCAATGCATTCACTCATGGATGTTTGAGGAGTTTTGCTGCCTGCTCTGGCTGGCTGTAAGGCCCTGTTTTGCAGAGGAACACCCTGGATAAGGAAATGGGTGGCATGTGGAACTTTCAATGTGACAAATGCTTGTGGATGCTTTGTGTGTGTGATTTTTTTTTCTTGCCAGTTCTAAAGGCCTTTGGTTTCTGTGCTGGCTTTTAAAAACAAGAATGCCACTGCAGGGACCATCTGTCCTTGTGTTTTTAATGCTTGCAAAAGTTTTGTAGACTTTGAGAAATGATTCAGTGAAATTTTACTCTTTAGCTGCAGCTTGAGCAGTTTGTATCACTGAGCTACTGAATCTTTTGCTCAGCTGGTGGTTTGAGCTGAAGATTCTGGCTTGGCCAGTTGGGAAGGGATGGGCTCACTGGCCTTGGAACTGGCTGAGAGTACATGATGAGGAGCAAAAGGACTGTGAGGACTGCTCTGAGAAGGTAAAAGGGGTGCCTCTGTGAGGGCTCTGGGATTGATTGTTAGCAGGATGTATCTTGTAAATTTATATCTGAAGCTTCTGGGATTTAGTAGAATTAGATTCTGAAGAATGTTATTCCTCTAATAACACTAATAGTATCAAAGCTGTATATTATAAGATTATATTTTATGCATTTTTTTAGCTATTTATTATTTTCCCCCAATTTATTTCACTTTTTGGTGCTCTGAAATATACATGTTTTCTATGAGCACTAATGGTACATCTTAAAGTAATGAGGACAAAGTTTGTTTTGGACTCACAGCTCTGCCACCAATGCTCCCTATTGTTTTTTCTCTTTGCTTGTAAGTCTAGGTGTGTGTTTAATATGTTAATTTTGAATTTTAGATAGAGATGCTTATTCTGAAAATTTGATGGTGCCAACCATTATTTCCAGAACTGGTTGTTTCTGAAAGAATGCAATTAGAAACTCAGCCCAGGAATTTCTGTGGCCAGTTCAGGCCCTTCTGGCCTCACCTGTCATTGACTGAAAGAAGAATAAAGCTCATGGTGCCTGATGATACCAGCTCACAAGGCCAATGGGATCCTGGGCTCCATCAGCAGAGGGGTGGCAGCAGGGACAGGGAGGGGATTGTCCCTCTCTGCTCTGCCCTCCTGAGGCCCCATCTGGAGTCCTGTGTCCAGAGCTGGGGCCCCCAATACAAGAAAGATGTGGAACTGTTGGAGAGGGGTCAGAGGAGCCACGAGGATGCTCAGAGGGCTGGAGCAGCTGCCCTACAAAGAGAGGCTGAGGGAGCAGGGCTGGTTCAGCCTGGAGAAGAGAAGGCTGTGGGGGGACCTCATTGCAGCCTGCCAGTCCCTGAAGGGACCTTATAAGCAGGAGGGGATTCAACTCTTTAAAAAAAGGGCAGATAATGGCAGGACAAGGGGGATGGATTCAAACTAANCCCATCCCTGGAAGTGTTCGAGGCCAGGGCGGATGGGGCCCTGGGCAACCTTGTGTAGCTCCAGGCCTGAGGTTGGTGGCCCTGCCTGTGGCAGGGGGGTTTGAGCTCTATGATCCTTGGGCTCCCTTCCAACCCAGACCATCCTAGGATTCTCTGCAAATCACTGAAGCATTCCCTTCCCTGGTGTTATGGTATATGTCATACGCTCTGTTGAGAGACATTATAAATGTGCCTGGTGGATAAATGTTCTCTGGATAAACTTGGATGTTACTGTGTCTTCTCACTCTGCCTTTTATGATCTATGTCTCTTAGACTGATGTGAATATGTAAAATATGAGCTGCTTTTTAAAAGCCCAAGTGTGTATACATCTCATATCCATGGAAAAAAGGTCTGAGAAGGGAACTAGATGCTATGGTGGAGTTTCAAACACCAGCCAGCAAAAGAACTCTGATGTGTTTGCTTTCATTCCTCTACTTTTTAGAGCCTATTTCATGATTGTTGAGTCAGAATTTTAGGAGGGTGGTTGAAGAAGGCAGTGTCATTGTGTGATTTAAGAGGCTGGTGAACCACCATGGCCTCTGTGCATGGTGACTGAGAGCAAATTCACCTTGCTGAGGTATTCTAGATGCCTGTGAGAGAAAACAAAGGGGGGGAGAACATCAACAATTTGAGGGAGGAAGCAACACTTAAAAATAAGTGTTTGGGGTTGGCAAACTATGGGGAGAGAATCCTGCCCAAGACCCTCCAGGGCCATGCCATGTTCAGAGTGGTGAAAGGCAAGATACAAAAGATCTTTGGTCCTTTGTTTTACCCAGAGATCTGAGTCAATATGGTGCACAGATCCACAGGTCAGGTGAACATAAACTGTGCTGTTGGAATTTATCTGGCCAGTAACTTAACCTCTGACTCACCCAGGCAATGGTACAGCATTACAAATGTAATCTTCAAGGAAGGATGAACAAATTTCTTAAACCATTGGGCACAACAAAACCTTCAAAATAAGGCAAGAAAACCTCCTTGTTCCACTGCTCTGTCACTCCTCATGCCCTGGGATATATTTATTGTGGCTAACACTAGGAAAATTCCATCTGTCTGTTCTTGTTCTGTGCTCAGAGTGACTCAAAGTACCTTTCCTGCCTTTGTCCAGCTGATGTTTAGTTCTGTGTCCTTTTAAAAATTTCCAGACCACCAAGTGTGATGACTCTTAGGTAAGCACATGAATATCAGTGGTTTGACAAACCAACCTCTTTTGTTAATTTATTTCAACAGGAGGGAACATAAAGAGGGGTCTGCAAAAGCAGGGTTCTCTTGACAGTCCCAACAGTTCAGGAATGAACTTATTCAGGCCACAGGAATCCAGTGTATTACTAAAGGACCAAAAAAGAACATGTCCCTTCACCTGTGATTTCATCTTATCTTCATGCTCTTCCCAAACCCACCAGACATACAGAGCTCACACTAACAGTGGGAAGGAGCTTGGTACTTCCAGAAACAAATAAGGCTCCTTAAGTGCTGAAATTGGGTTTAGCTCTTTAACTGTTAAGTATTTGAGTTGGAAGCATCTCTCATGAGTTAGGGAAGTATTCCCATTACTAAATTCCCTTTCTCTGGGATTTCCCCTCCCCCCATTCTTAATCAGAAAAGGGAGCAGATCTGGATAGTGTTGACAGGAAGAAGCCAAATCAAGGCTCCAGTATGAATTTTGTGCTAAGTGGGTAGCTGGAAGATCCTGCCTGCAGACACTGAAACATGGGACCACTTGCTAAGGTTAATGTTTGATCTCTTGGTCCCTTTGGAAATTAGAGTCTTGAAATGGGATGGCCTAGAACAACTTAGAGTATTTATTTTCCCAAGG
Organism: Zapornia atra; assembly: GCA_013400835.1. NCBI lineage: Eukaryota > Metazoa > Chordata > Aves > Gruiformes > Rallidae > Zapornia > Zapornia atra. The sequence continues at coordinate 3,512 of VZTU01009610.1, forward strand.
TCTTTGAATTGCCAACACAGGGAGTACTTTTACTGTAGCAAAATACTGTGCATTTAAAGAGAATTCCTTCTTTCTGAGAAGAAATGTGACCTTGATTAAACTATTTCTATTTTTAATCAACTCTAAGGTCCCTGGAACTTGTAAAGTTCTCAGCAGCTGTTCCTCAGATGTCTGCTGGCCTGCTGGCCTCACAGATTTCCCCATCTCCTTGGGAGGACTGTGGACTCTGAACACATCCTAAACAGCCAGAGATAACATTTTGTGTCCAAGAAAGACTAAGTGGTGCCCTGAGCTTGGGAAAGGGCTCTGTAAATGGTCTCCAGAGCTTCTCCACAGAGGCTATATGTTGGAGGACCCACTTAAAGCACTTCAGCTTCAATAGTTGTACACTGATCCCCAAGTCCTGTACCTTCTTTCTGCTGCCAATCTTTGTTTTGTGCATTATGCTTCCTTTGAGAGCAGAATACAGGCAGAATCTCTTAGGCTCATGCTTTAATTTTTAATCTGGGTCCACAAACCAGAAATCCTTGGGCTTTAAGCAGCTTCACCATTTATTTACACAGGTCTGCAGTGGCTTTTTGTTTTCCATTGTTGTTTCATCTGTGGTTTTCTCCCTGCTGTGTTTTGGATAGTTCTGTTTTCAGCAGGAAATTCTGAGAGGCTGTTTAGCTGTGTGCATACTGCCTTCCTGGTACACTCACCTAGGTGTCTCTGCACGTGGTGCAACACACAATCAGCATCCTGTTCTCAAGGCCAGAGTACCTTTTCTTTACTGAAGTAGTTCTATAAACAGCAGAAACATTTTCCTATGGACCTTTAATCCACAACACCTTTGCTTTCCCTGTTGTGCTGCTACAAGCTCTGCTTTCATGGCCCCAAAACTCTTTTCTAGAGCCCTGAGCTGTTGGTTGAGCAGGTGGTAACAGATTCTGGGGTGCTTCTCCAGGTATTCATGTGCTCATTAGCTGCCTGTGCATACCCACCAGTTGCCTGGCCAGCAACTACACAGATAATTATTGAGTCCCTTCTGCAGCCTTTCCTGCAAAGTGGGCTTGTCACATTGAGTCTCTCAGCTCAACCAAGATGTGGTTGAGATGTTTGCTTGATGTTCACAGAAATTTTAGGAGCTTTGTCCCTACTTCTGTCTTACTTATGTAAAATTAGATGGTTACTTCTAAAGCTAAGGAGAAGGAAAAAGGGGAGAATTTAATGTACTGCTTCAATAGCAAACCAGGCTAAGAATGTACCTCTACTCAGTCAGAGGTCAGTAAATATCCTATTGAATGGTTTGTGTTCCATTACTTACTGGTATGGTAGTGAAATAATTCATTTTTGGAGTTAAATTATAAGCATGTGGTGGAGATGGAAACCTGATTAAGTATTATTGTCCAAGTGATTAACTAAAATGTCATAGTCTAGACATGGTGTAGTTAGAGGTGGTGGAAGGCAAAACCCAACAATGCCAGTGAAATTTGGATGAGGACCATATTATGGTATTAAAAGTTGGCAAAGGCAGTGGATTTTACTGTACTGACCAAATACTGTCATTTATCCTGTCTCAGGTACCCATTGAAAATACATGGGCTGCACTCCAAATACCTGTGGAGATTAACAAGTTGAAGGTTTAGTTCAGGGCACTCCTGAAACCATTCAGGTATTCAAAATGAGGAAAAAAGATTCCTGGGCCAGAATGTCCTCACAGTTGCTCAGTGCAGATGTCCCTTCAGTGGTTGTTGTGGATAGCCTGTGAGTAGCCAAACCGTGACACAGGGTTGAAGTACCACTTTCCTTTTCCTTGTGGATATGAGACTGTTTAATTGAAGATTTAGTTATGGAATTGTCTCTATGAGCAGAATTCCATAGTTTATTATAGTGAAATTCCTGAAATAGCAAAAAAAAAAAAGCCTATAAAGGAGGATCAGGGAGTTTAAAGCCAGGTTATTAGAGTTCCATGATGCTGTGTGCACTGGGCTGTAATGGCTTGTACTGGTCATGATCAGACTTGCAAATGCTGTGTGTTTGCAGGGTGGAGTTTTGCCATTGTTGGTTTATTGTCAGTCAGTTGTAGCCATACCAGGTGCTTGAATGGGCTTAGAAATCTCTTTTCTTTTGTGATACCTGGTGCTTTGCTGCTTTTAAACTTTAGCACTGCTAGTCAGGTTTTATCTAAATACATCATAAGTGATCTTATTTCTGACTACAAGGCAGACTGCACCTTTTAATTCTGTCAAAGGTGTTTCTGTAATTAAATTTACAGTGCAGCTTAATAACAGTTCAGGGAGCATAAAGCTCCCAATGTGTTTTAGTTCTACTTGAAAATGGATACCCAGGCTACAGTTTGGATCAGAGAGAGTAAAATTGGATAGTGTTTTGTGACCCTAAATCTCTTCTGTTCAATCACACCTTAACATTCCATGTTACTGGAATGGAAAAGATTTTTGTACAAGGCATGTTTTAAAGTATTTTAGTACAGTAAAGAACAATCACAATGAAATAGAACTGTTGGTGTTTCTGTGTATTAAGAGCTGTTCTGCTTTCCAAGCTCCTGTTAACCTAAGCATGAACTGCTTAAATGAGATGTTTGCAGGGTCAGGCTGCTTCCAAGCAGCTAGATGGAAGATAACCTGGTTTCTATACTTGATGAAGCATGTTGAATTAACAGGAAATTATTAGTACCTTGTCTCTCTTGTATTTTACCATGAGAATAATCAGGAGATGAAAAAATTTTGTTACTTAACAGATAATTCATCAGATGGTCCTTTGACAGTAAAGAAATGATAACACAAGGAAATCCTATTGACCCAAAGTATTCTGCATGTTTTGGAGACTGAAGTATCATCAATATGGGCCCAGTGCAGATGCTGCAGCTTGAATAAGCTTCCTGACCAAGGGTACTGAATGAAAGAATGTGGAGTTGAGCATTGCTCCCTTTTTAGCATGAGCTTTACCCCTGTATATCCTTTAATGCCTGTGTTTTTGCTAACAGAAAACTGATCACCAGTGTCTATAGGGAGCAGATGGTATCTTCTGAATGTGTTTTAATATGAGAAGGTATTGAGTATAGATTGAGACCATGCATATTTTAAATCAACTGTGTCTGTAAACTCTGTTTCAGTGTTACCTGTGCTTTGAAGAACTTAAGGTATTTAATATGTCTACAGACATCCCATAAATTCTTACTCACCCCACCTGGCTCCCTGTGCTGAGTTCCTGCTGTTACAAGTGGAGCTTTGATGAATATTTAGATTGCACTATAAAGCCCTCTCCTTCAAAGATATGGGCTTTCCTCATGGAAAAAGCTTTGATTCTGTTCAGAAACACACAGGAGAAAAGGATTGTCTTATGCCCACCACTCACCAGTGTTGCAGGTGTGGTGGGAATGAATAGTTCTTCACTGAGCCATCCAGAGCAGAACAGTTTCCTGTTACCCCAAAAGCTTGGCAAAACCCCAAGTTTAGTACATCTGTAGGATTTTTAGTATTAAAGCCATCTCTTTCCCTAGTTCTGAACTGATTGCAATAATCACCTTCTTGATGGATATTGTTTTGTGTTTGCTACATGCTTGTGCATCTTGTGACCTTCCCTCCCCCCCTCTCTTCCACCTTTCCAACCATTGATGAGAAGTTTCAGTCATAGGAACTTAGCTGGGCTTTCTTTGGTTTTGCTCTTCAGGAATCAGCTATTTACTGTGAGATAGAGTTTTACATCTGCAGCTGTCTGAAATTCCAGCTCCCTTTTCTGAAAGGGGATGTTTACTGCCTCATTAATACCAGTTAGAAATCCTTCTTTACAGCATTACATTAGGAGGAGCAAGGTGGAAACATTTATGGATGGTTGGGGCTTGAGATTTTCATTAGTGCTTTTGAGTGTCATTATTGTCCCTATAAAGCTACAGGTGAGCCAGTGTTCCTGTGAGAAATCTGTGCCCCTTATCTGGCCAGATGGTTTATAGAGCTTTAGATTTATCATTTATCATCTTTCTTCTCTTTCTTTATGAATAACTTCTCTGTGAAGCTTTCTAGTAGACAGCTGTTTGATCAAAGTTGACTTTGAGAAATCTCCCTTAGAGCTTAACCTGGAACTTTCCTGGAAGAAAGTTCATTGTTTAATTTTCTCTTGAAACACTTATTTTCCATGGAAAATCTCTTGTATGTGGGCACATGTACCCCTGGCAAGAAGATAGTTGAGATCTGGCAGCTACTAAAAATGTTTGTGTCATGATGTCAGGATCTGACCTACAATCCTCATGGAGGGCTCCACCAGAAACCTGGGTCCTATACACGCTGCTTCAGACTTCAAAGCAACATTGGAGATGTCTGGACATAATTTGAATGTCCCTTGTATTGCTGGGGAATAAAATCCATAGGGGAGATGTGTTCTTATAGAAATTGCTTATCCAGAAGATTTTCCCTTGAGGGAATTTATGCTTCTGAATGCAACAGTAATCACTAATGGAAAGAGGCTGTGCTCTCAGGTGGACTTCATGTGTGTTGTCACCACACATGGTGATAACACACATGGTGTTATCACCATGAGGCTTCTCTCATGGTGATAGCACCATGTGTGGTGATAACATGGAGCTGGCACATCATGTTTGAGTACTTCAGCCACTGCTGTAATATGAATAATCTCTACAAAGCAAAACCTTACTGTTTTACTCATTGTCCCCTCAGCAAAAGGTCATCTTTGAGCTGATGACCCAATGAACAAGATGAAGGACTAGCATTTTTTCCCAGTTGTCAGATCCAGAAAGATTGAGTGCTTTCCCTGAGGTTCTGCTCCTAACTTCCTCTACAATTGGGGAATTCTCCTCATCACCAGACCAGTTTCAGAAATGAAAGACTATCCTACTGCCTTGCTTAAGGGGTTTTGTTGTGAACTAATAGCTGAGCACACGTGGCATTTTGCAAGCCACTGAGGGGTTGAAACTGTCACGCTGGTTGACTTCGCTAATGATCTCCTCTGAAATTCAGTGGCTAGAAACGGTGACATCTCTCCTGTTTGCTTTTGAGCCCCACCATAACACAGCCCTGTAGCTCAAGCTTTTGCCCCACAGCATGCCTCAGCCTACACAGGCTTGCCCAGGCTCTTAGGGTTATACTTGTTTCCCACAATTTTCTGCGTGTTTGTCTCTAAACGAACCATGAAATGATTCAGTGCCCACATGTGGCTTTAATAACAAGCAGATGTGGGCAAAGGAAAGAAATCCACAACCCTCAACTGGAAGTTTGCAGCGTGAGATATGGCTTAAAATTGAAGTAGATTTGTAGTACAGTGTTTGTCAGAGTTGGTTAATTACTATGGGGCTATATGACATTTTAGATGAGGCTTCTCTCTATAACCTTGTAACAACTGTTGAGTGGTAGAAGGTTTCATGCTTAATCAAGGGCAGATTTGGAGCAGTAAGCTCCAGTTTGATCTTTAGTGGGATCTAATTGTTGTTCTGGGAAGTTTGTGTGGTGGCATTGGGGTTTATTTTGGTTTTGTGTTTGTTTTTTTGGGGGGCTGTCTGTTTGTTTTGCTGCTGTTGTTGGAGGGTTTTTTTGGTGGGGTTTTTTTGTAGTAGTTGTTGGGTTGTTTTTTACAGGTTGGGGTTTTTTTGGAGACAGAGAAAGTTCAGCAAGTAGCTTTCTAATCTTGTGTCAGTTGAGGGTTCTGTCCAAGGCTTATACTTCTTTCATAGAAGTCTCACTAGGCATCCACATCTTGAAAACTCCAACTGTAGTAGATCTGGTTTCAGGTGGGTCCTTTCAGAGTCCACAGCAATTCTTCCCTTTGCCACGTATCCTCAGCTTTGCAAAATGCTTCCAAAACAGCTCTGTGTCTTTAATTATTGTTTTGTTAGAGAGCAGTAAATTCTCTGATGTTTAAAATCTAATTTTCTATTGTTTTCCTCCCACCTCAGACATGTTCAGCTCTGATGTTTCTTCTTCCATGCATTCTGAAGGGAGACTGTGACATCCCACTAGCCTGAAATCAGAAGGAGAAATGTATTGCTGTCAGATGAGAGAATCTCTCTTGCACTGTTCTGACTCTGTCTTTCCTTTTGCTCCCAAACCTGAAGGGTTAATGTGGGTTTAGACTTAATCAGCTTTTGCTAACAGTCTGGCTTAAGCTTGCTGATTAAATACACAGTGAAAATTGCCTTTGTCAGTCTTTGAGACTGATGCCCTTGTGCATGAAAGGGAGGAAAAGCATTGGAAAAGCCACAGGGAGGAAAAATGATAAATAAAGACAAGTACTTGAAAACTTTCTGTGAAGGAGAAGAAAAAATCTGTTCCTATGCCTGTGATGAGAAGGTGGAGTAGTGATGACTTAAATTGCTCTGGGGAACTATCCAACAAAGCAGCACCTGAGCTGGTCATCTGTGCAGCCCATCCATCAGGAGAGGCTGTTAAAATAGGTTAGACAAACATGTTGGCAAGAGGCCCTGCCCTTGGTCAATGGCCTTTGGATCTTGTTTTCACCAATAATACTGTAATTCCTGGGAAGAGCAGGTGTAGTTGTAAGAGAAGGTGACAAAGAAATGCAAGGGAGCAGAGCTATGCTTGTGACAACAGTGCTTTGGGTACTGGCTAGAATAAGAGACTTCAGGAAATTAGGTGGGTAAAGCCTATAAAATTTGTTAAACTCTGTGTTTTTCCACTTGTGTATGGGGAGAGTTGGTTTTCTATGGAGATTTTTTCAGTATCTGAATGCTGTGTCCAGGTGACTGTGGTGTGTGGAGGTACCTTGGTGCACAGGTGGGCACATAATCTGGGCTGGGCTGTGTTGGTTTCTTCTCACTGAGATCTTTGGGCACCAAATTTGGCTGCAAAGAGGAGTTCCATGGCACATGTACAGATCTTTTGGCTGCACTGTGAAGAGTGTAGGACTGCTGGAAGCTGTGGTCAGTGTAGAGGTCTGAAGAAACACCAAGGAAATGGTGGTAAAATAATATATATATATAAAAAATTCAGTACCTGGAGCATTGTCTGCATACAGTATGTCCTAACACAATATACAGAGAGGCTTATTAATGTGTAGTGTAGCTTGCAGAGAACGCACAAGCATGCAGGGAATACTTATGCATGCGGGGAGGCAGCACAGGTGTACCCATTGTGGAGTCCTATATACATTCAATTAGATCTGCTGATAACACACAAGGGGGTTTTTGTGCCTACCAACCAGGCTGCTGCTGTAGGCCGCAGGTGAAACCCCTGCAATCGGGGCAGATTTTCGATGGGGAGAGGGTTTGTCATATAAACCTTCCTCCCCCAAGTCATTAAAGTCCCCATAACACAGCACCCGACCCAGGTTCAGACTTTTAAGCTGAGGTTGCCATGCTTTCAGTGGGCAACTAAAGTAGCTTTACGTCCTGGCATACATTAACAGGGCTCCTTCCACCTCCCGGCACGGGCAGGGATTGCAGGAAGCCCAGCTGGCCCGGCACAGAAGGTTCTGGTAGCTGGCAGCCAGCCCTTGCCCTTAAGGGTTTAATGAGGACCAGCTGCGGCCAGGAGCTCACACTCAGCGGGGCGGGTCAGGTGAAGTCTGGCTGGATACCACAGGGATGCTCGAAACAGCAGTAGAGGAATTCATATGCTTTTTGTTCTTCTGACCCTCCTCCCAAGACCAAGCACACCAGGAAAAGGATGAAGTAGAAATTTGGGTTGATCCCCATTTTAACCAGGGGTAAACCCCACATACTCAACAAGAACACTGCCTGGTTAAAGGCCACAACAACAACTTTGACTCTGGGTACTGCAAAGACCATAACGCTCACAGAACTGGCATGCATGACCATTGCAAACAACAGCATCATCCGCTATTTTGACATAAAATCAAAGAAGTTTGACTTTCTTAAGTTCCAATTCCTATAAAAATCTTCCTGCAACCTACAGATGGTCAGCTAGGTAAGGACTCACAAGAGAGGCAACAAACACAGGCAGGTGCCTGATGGTTAAACACACCAACAAAGCAGAATCAGGTAATGGGGAGTAAATACAAAGGGATTTAAAAGAAATATAAAGTGAGGTTCTCATTACACAAAGACAAAATCATCATCATCGTCTTCCACATCAAGCAACTACTCCACCCTGCAACTGGCATAGAAAGGAGCAGCTTCAGATCCTACAACCATCAAACATTCTCTGTTATCTCAAAGACTACAAATCCCGCCATACCACAGAGCTTTAAGACTTTAGGAATAACAGAAAAGACTTATCTGAAGTTCAGGGAGCCCAAGACAAGAAGACCCATGGGACTAGATGGAGATGCTGAGAAGGAAGGTGAAGCTGCAAGCACCAGGAGCAAACAGAAGCTCAAACTGTGGTGGAAAGGTCTTCACACTTGCTTGGGATACACTAATTAACTCCCCTTGCTCATTGGTTGCAATCACTCCACACCTGCCAGCTCGGCCCTGACTCAGCACACCCTAAATCCTGGTGTGGATCTGCCCTTGAGGCAGGTGAAGCTGCTTTGGGCTGTTGCAGTGTCTTGGCCACAGAACTGGAGTGGGGACTGGTCAGGGCACATTGGGAGCGGGGTTTCCCTTAATGGGAGGCAGCTGGGAGCCTTTAGACACTAGGGATGGGATGTGGAGACAGTCTGCTGACAAGGAACCTAAGTGCAATTGCAAGAGCAGCACTTTTTTTGTTATTTTAAGTAGAAAGGGTAAAACATGCAATATTTTCTTCAGCTGTTAGCTCTCTTAAATGTCACGGAGAAGCATCCTGTTGCCTGGGAAGCTGTGGACTTGGGGCTCAACAGGTTTGCTTGCTTATTGTCAGCATTTACCTGAACTGGTTTTTTAATAAAAGCCTTTGAAGAAAGAAAATCTCCTGCCTGAGATGAGGCGTGGGGAACCTCAGTGGAGGCCCCTGAGAGTTGCTGAGCTACTTAGTGGCAGTCAATTGCATCCCTGATATATCCCGATCCTTCATAATTGCAAATCCCCTCTGTGATGCTCTGCACAGAGCCCGCTGCTCTGTAAGGGGTTATGGGATGGGAATCAGGTGCTGGTTTACACCTCTGTGGTCTCAGGAATCTCAGTATCACTCTGGCAAACATCACTGCGTTCCAAGCAGTCTATGTGAGCAAACTAGATGTGGCTGAGGGCAGAACTTGGTCTTTTCTGTATTAATTTAGGGCTTTGAACTTATCAAAATGAACTTTGCTTTCAGTAATAACAGCAATAATAACAATAATAATAATAACAATAATAGTAATAATATTCCCTTTGGCTTCAGAGCACCAGTTCCATCAAAGTCCCGACTATTGAAAGTTCAACTGCTAATGGCAAGCTATTTTGAAAAGGGAAAAGTCTGGAGGCAAATTATGAGGGAAAGAATAGATATTAATCATTTTTAAAGTCATTCTGTCTCAGGCATTATTTTCCTTTTCTTTCATTATTCATGATGAGTTTTCTGCTTCAAGGCCAAGTGAATTCATAGGGCCTGACCCATCCAAACACAACCACAACTGTCTGAACAATGCAGCCCAGCTGAGTCTATAGATAAAGAGGGTCCAAGTGGAAAGAAAGAAAGAAAGAAAAAAATATATTTTTTAACAGAGGATCTAAACACACAAGAAAGTATAATTATCCTTCTGATCTGTTCATTTCCCAGTACTTGGTCCACTGTTTTCCCATCCCATCCATTCCAGTGAGGGATCTGTACTTTGGGAGTCCCAACAAGCAACTCGTTTTGTTTGTTGTTCTTCTGACCCTACCTCTCTGGCTTCTGAAGCCAAATTGGTGGTGTCCAGCCTCTTTTGGTCAAGGGAGGGCCTCTTATCTTTCCTTTTTTTAGCTTAATTGCAGAGCTAACAGAAACTCAGTAGCTTTATTCATAATTTGGGTAACCTGCATGGTCTTCTGCTGCTGCAGAGCATTAGTGGATACCATGAGGAAGTGAGGCCAGAGCCATCTTCAGCTCTCTGCTCAGAAACTGAAGGGCTTGGAAGAAAAATCTCCATCCAGGAGAAGAAGGTTTTTTCCCCCAAAACGCTCTCAGGAGATATTTTCCTATCTGGGGTGTGGAGGGCACCAGGCCTGCTGCAGGTAGACTCACACATTAGGACACAGATGGATGTCATGGCTATGGCTACTTCCTCCTGCCAGAGGCTGAGTGGAGCCAGAAGGAAGCTTTCAGAGCAGAAGCAATGACAATTTATGGACCTCTTTTCATGTCCTCCAGTAACTCTCAGCATCCCCAAGTAGCCCCATCTTTGCAAGCTGCTGAAATAAAATGGCAGCTCCAAGCTCCCTTTGCTTCAGGGGAGAAGAACCCAACAACATCTCCTTGGTGCAATTATACTTGTGACCGCATTCCCTGGAAGACAGGAGTTTGCAATGGAGTACCTTTGGTAAAACCTCGAAGGTAACCAGTGTACTTTGCCCACACTGAAAGAACCTCAGCCACATGTACCCCCACCCAGACTCCAGAGATGCCTGCATCTGCAGAACGCGCAGTTAATAATTAATGTAAATGTCTAAACCCCTAGGTATATAAATACACAGACAGATCCTCACATTTTGCCTGCTTCTCTCTAACAACTACCCAAACTGAAACAAATTTAACAAGATACATTACACAAATCTGCAGACAGAAGTTGTATCAAAATTTTAAGTATCTTCAGCAAGAAAGCGCTTCTATTTCCAGTAACGCTGGCAGCGTATATACTGTAGCTAGGCAGCCACATTTATTTTCAATTATCATTTTTGCCTTTTTATACAGCATAATGAAATGCCTGGTAAATTATACATTTTTGTAAAACACAAACTTGTCTCTTTATTTGCAGCTCCAGTCTTGCAGGATCGTTTTGTCTGCATTAGTTCTAGCTCTTTATGAGAGGCCAATTACTTTTCTTAGCTGTAACGTGCAGAGAGTGATGTCTTACTTGCCAGTTCCACACTGAGATGCAGCCTGGTGGAAAGTGACCATGTCTAAGGCTCAGACCTTCAGAAAAAAGGGTGATGACTCCCAGCACCCTGTTCACCACGACACAACCCATAGCCATTCGCTCCCATCTTCAATACCTAAGCTTTTCAACTCACCTCCTGCTAAACAAAAGCAGATTTTTTTAGGGGGAAAAAAATGTGCTTAGCTTCTCCCCCCTCCAGTCTCCCTTTAGAAAGATGCTCTCATGGCAGATGGATCTCAATATGCCGTCTCGCAAATCTTAAGCAACTCTGAAAATATAAAGTTCACTTATACCAATGGGCCATATATATCTACACCTCTCGATTCCCTGTCTCTTTAACTGGCACTTTGAACTAGTGAACACCTCTTTAATCTTGCCCCATTATCATCCTAATAGTACCTCCCGATATTCATAAATGTCTAGCAAGACTTTCAGCTATTTGGTATGAAGAAGAAATATCCAGCTAAATTGAGAAGATTACCACATCACCACATAAATCAGTGACAGGCTGCGTGTTATTACAGTTGATTTTTGTTGACAGTTGGCTGTAGGCAGTTGTGTTTCAAATGCCTTTTTTCCCTGGGAAATTAAACAAAATTCCATGCAAAATGCAGCCCTCCAGTTCAAAAACTGTAAATCCAAAATTAGCATTTCATACTTTAAAAGGTAGCACAGCACAATTTTCCATTGAAAGGTCTGTACAGTTGTCACAAATGAGTGCTTCACACATGACACTAATGCTACTGATGCCTTTTAAGAAAGCCACCTTTCTCTGATATTATTTTCTTCTCCTAATAATCTGCATACACTATAGTTCATCCCTATGGAAAAGAAAGAGAGCTCACTTACTTATCTCTCATACGGGAGCATTATGCTTTCAGCAATTCAGACAGATAGGCTGGATGGCAGGGGGATGGGTTGCAGAATCCTCCGTGATAAGAGGGAACGAATTGTGGCCAGCAAAAGGTTAATCTTCCCTCTTTCTGTCCCTCCTTCCATCTCAGCAGAACCTGGAGAGCAAAGAAAATGTGTGACTTACAAAGTGAACAGACACACGGGCACAAAACACCGCTCCTCCTGGAGTGAGCAGAACTCACACACGATGGCCACGCGTGACCTAATTAACGAAAAGTCGTTGTTAAAAGTCAGGAAAGCAGCTTGCATGATAACCAGAGAGGAGCAGAACTTGTGAAGGAGTTTCTGCTTCCAGCAGCTGCCAATCTGCCATTTCTTGGCTCAGATATTTCTTTTAGGGACTCTGGTGTCAGCAAGTCACCCGAACAGTAGTAACTGAGACGGAGCGCCTAGTGCCTTCCCCTTCTCAAGACGGGTCCCTGACATCCGTCTCAGATGCTAGCTTGGAGAGCACCACCACAAGATGTTTACAATTTGGCTATGTATATCGCAGCGTGTTGAGGCAAAGAACTGCAATGCTTACTCCTGGGCATGGGGACAGACATATAATGCGGTTTGTCAGCCAGAAGATGTTACTTGAGTCCTCACACAAATGCTTTGCTGGCAGCTAACTGGTTTCTGGCCACAGAGAGTCAAACGTCCTCTGGTCAGAACTACTGGGCTGAAAACCAAATCACCTGCCAATTGCAGCTGGTTGATTTTCCCCATGTGTTCAAGGGCAGAGGCGTAAGGCCACAGGGATGATAGTCCATGTGAAAGATTGCCCTTTCTCCTAGTCACAGAATCATAGAATCATAGAATCATAGGGAGGGTCTGAGGGACCTTAAAGATCTTCAAGTTCCAACTGCCCTGCCTTGAGCAGGGACTCTTCTCACTAGACCAGGCTGCTCCTCTCCTCAGAGGGGAGCTAAGGAAGGAGAGTTTGTCTGGTGACTTCTCAGCTGGGTAATCCCACTGCTTGTAACCAAGAGGAAAAGATGTTCACAATGGCCAGAGCCAATAAAATTCAGTATTTCAGTCAGTACTGAAAGGGTTTGGTCCGATTTCATCATCAGGCATTTTAAACTATTTCTCTCTTTGCTCATGGCTCGGTCAAAGTTTAGTTTTACACCATGTGCCAGACCTTTTCCTGGTGCAACTCTGCTGCCTGAACTCAACCATAGATCCCTGAGAACCTGGCCCTGACCATCCATGATCAGGCAAGGTATGTCACCCATACAAAAAAGCTCTTGATGCTCTACTGGTGATTAAACTTGCGCCTGATTAAAGGCAGAGACTGAATTAATCGAGTCGCATAATCAAAGTGAGGAGCTGCTTGTGGAAAGAGGGCCTAGCCAACAAGGGTAGAAAATGGCAGCAGGAGAAAAAAACATGAGTATGATGGAGCAGTCTTGTGTTGCCTGTTGAGGAGAGGTTGGAAACAGGCCTAAGCTTTGCTCTTGAAGGAGCTGCAGCCTATAGAGAACGATTGAATGAGTTAAGACAGCACTTGTTCAACACTGGAAATATTAATATTTAAGATCTGTATGGAATGCCATAGAAAATACAATGCCACTAATACATTCTCCTCTCTGACCTCATCTAATATCTGATTCACAATTAATATTTCTTGCAAATTTTCAAAAGACACAAGAGATGACTTCCCATTCCTGCTTGGGATCAGCTTCTCAGGAGAGCCAGGCAGTGGGACGCAGACCGAACTGGCAGTGTGAAGGAGCATGGTCCACGGGGACAACACAGTTTTCCAACCAAAAATGCCCAACGCAAACAAAAGCAGGTTTTAAGCATAAAGCTGCCTGTTCTGCTAAAGATGGGAAACCAAAGCACGTCACCACTGGGGAGAAGCTGCTGAGCTGAATGAGCTATTATTGCCAAGAATAACGCTTGAAACGATGTCTGATGAGGGACTGCAATTGCAGGCAGGAAGTGACTCAGTTTATATATGCAGACAGGTATTTTCTGTCATACTCAAAGCCCGAGAAATGTGGCATCTACCTGTGCCTTCAGAGACAAGACAGGTTGTTCTGACATGGTACAGGGATGTCCTCCTCCAGCATCATGCTTATGCAAGGAGGACACAGAAAGGCGGCTCAAGAGGAGGGAGATTTGGGAGCATCCTCACCCTGACTAGATGAAGGCATCGTGGGTACCAGGGACTGACGGAGACACGAGGGCTTTGCTTGAGGAAGAGACAAGCAGTGAAGCCCAGCTGCAGCAAAGCTGATGTGCCAAGGCATCCTGCTGCATCAGACGGCATCGCAAAACAAGTCAGCAAACTCTCACAAAGAAATCAGCATCTGAAATGACTTTTAAACAGAGAAGATGAGGCAATCTGGGGTGTCAGTGGTGGGAGCACATGAAGAAAAGGAAGCGTGGGAAGGCTGGCTGGTGATTGTGGCAAAGCAGGACACTCCAAAGAGCCTGTGCAGCTTTAGAAGTAGAAAGCCTTCTCCTGCTGTTCCCCAACACACAACTCTAAGAGTTTTGTTTCTCACCAACTTTTCCCTTTGGCATACCTACAGACATTGTGCAAGGGGACAGGCACCGGGTTTGGTGCAAACAGCCCCTCCACTCATCTGGCGTAATTTTCTGCTCAGCCCAGGTGATTACACCTCAACAGTAATTTCTGTACCGAACCCGCTAAGATGCGATGAAATCATAGTGCTTGTTTCACAGAAACATCTGGAATTTGACTGAAAGATCGCACTCATCTTTGGATCATAAGCCCGGGGATGTCATAAGAACAAGTCAATTATTCCACAAATGAAGGGAAATACTTTACAAATTTTAGCTGAACTAAGTAAAGAAGAGAAATAAATCTGTAAACCATCAAATGGTGCGTCTGTTTATAATTATTATCATGCAAGAAATGTAATGTTAGTTAAGCAACATAATTCTTTTTGTGTTTTGGGATTTCCTACTTTGCATCTTTTTGCCTACAGATCGAGATCTCCAGAGCAGATGATATTTTTTTTTCCTGGTGCTGTGTATAAATGCTTCTTGACAGGAAATTTTTCCTTTCAAACTATTGTTCATGCGGCTGTATTTAGAAAGCGCAGTTCAAATACTGTTCTGAGCTTTGTTCTTACAAGTTGTGAGTAATACCCAGGATTGTTCACATGGCGAGAGCTGCGCTCATGACAGGAGGCTTGAAATAACATCAGCTGGCCGTCGCTCACCGGGCTCGAGTATCTGAGTCTCTCCTGACTCCGGGCTCATCGGCATTAGCAGCTGAGGCTGGATTTAACTGCTGGCCAAATAACAGAGGTATGCAGGCTTAACGCACTGTCTTGAGTTGAGGTGCCCAGAAAACTCTTCAGGAAAAAATAAATTTATAAAGTATCCTAAGGGATATGAGAGTCAGAACCGAAATTTAGTATTTTCCAACTGTTCTCACCCTGACTCCTGGGACTGCTGTTGATCTTTGATCACTTCCCTCATTTACAAACGCTGTCATCTCACCATTCTCCTCCTACTCCGTATCATTAATACAAATCTGGAAACAATGGCTTTCTCACTGCTAAAACATTGCAACATCCCACTATTTGTTTCCTCTTCTAAAACGGATTATTCATTATAACCCATATCCCCCAAAGAATTTTATCACTTGAAACCTGTTCGCAGTGAATCTAAAGTAGCTGGAAAATCATCTTCTCAGAAATTCCCGTGTATGCTGGAGCTGACTTCTCCTGGAAGCCCAATAAAGTGCCGAGTCCCTCTGCAGGCAATATCCATTTTTCTTCTTTCTGATACAGTCTCCAGCAGTAACCCCTGCAGCTGCACACGATCCTGGGCTGGTTTTTTTTTTTCCTGCTGAAATTCACTACTTAGCTACGTTAGCTCTTGTGCCCACTTCATCCCGGAGAGCTGTGATAATTGCCTCCTCGCTTTGTCGTTCCCACCACCTCTGTGCTTATCACAGAGGTCAGCATTTTTTTTCCTCCCCTTAATCTCTCCTATAACCAACTTGTTATTTGCAGCTTTCTCTTGCAAGGGACAAGCTGATGTTCCCCTGTCCTAGTCCAGTTTTCAGTGATGTTTGTGCAGCTCGTTGGAATGTTTCCTCCAAAAAGGATATCTCTATCTCTCATTTTTTCAAAGTAGTAATTTGTTTTGTTTTCCAGGGTCCCCAGAAGCAAAAGGTTTGCGTGGATGCTGGCCTGTGTCATGGAGCATCCCCAAAATATGTTTACCTGCAGTTTGGGAGCAGCATGAACAGGGATTTTCCCCACAGAACTGGGCAGCCAGAACAACTCTGGGCTTTTTTGGTTAAAAAAAACCAAATAGATGCTCTATGCTTAGTGCTTTTTACTTCAGGAAGGTCATGCAGCTCAGTAGCATTAAAATATACTGAAGGTGAAACGTGGGACCCAAATCACCTAACCACTTCTGGAAAAGAAAGAAATGCTGAATATAAACCAAAGTATCCTATGGCTGCTAACGGGGGAGGCAGCTATGGATATGTAATATTTACCATCAGGGAAGCTTGGACCAGGTCTTCCCTGTGAACAGGGAAGAATAAACCCCAACGTCAGTAGAGGCACCAGTGAAAATTCAAAGTGCGTTAAAGGGCAACCACCCCTCAGTGTTTTACAAGCCACCGAATTATCTACATACCATTGGGCATATATATTATTTTTTAAACGTGGATGATCAAACTGTGGGCTAACCTACAGAACTGAGGAAGACTTGGGGCATGTTTTGTTTTGCAATGACAGCAAATTCTGGACAACTGAGACATGGGTAACAAGAGCTGGAAAGTGCAGGCAGAACCAGGCTTACTAAAATCAGCCCTGAAGCGCTGCTCTCAAATTGACACCAAAGCACCATGAGAGAAGTGCAGACAGGGCAACTTCTGCAGAGATCCTACTGGCACTCTGACTTCCAGGGGGTTTTGATGGATACCATGCACCCACTTCCCTGTTTGAAAACATGTCTCTTCATATACAACCAAAGATCTCCACTTTGTTAGATAACACATTCACTCACCTAAAATATCTCCCTTGCGTAGGTGAACTAGCCACCAAGCAGGGACCTCACTGTCTGGAAATACAAGCATTTGCTGGAAATACAGGTGTTTCCAGCTTCTCAACCGATGCCAGTGCCACGCAGTTGAGCTTCCCAATCAATTATTATTCATTACAATATTAACAACAATGCTGACCACACATACAGTCACAAAAAAGTAATTCTTTGCAGTTGCTTGATGCTAGTAGGAAGCCCACATGGGCTGCGTGGTTGCACACTCAGTGCACCAGGACAAAGAACCGTAGCTTCATTCTAAAGCCACCAGTCCAGCAGGAAATGTAGGATCCCAGTCCCACATCTGCCACCAGCCAGCCCACGCAAACCTGAGTCATTTTGGGGGCTCCCCACACACACACACACAGTCATCTATTTAAATCTGAACCTCTGTGAGAGAGCAAATGTTTTTCTTCAAGGTACATAGTTCCTGCAACTGTGGGACTTGTGTCTCGGCTGGGACCTTGAGGTACCACACTAAGAAATCAAGCAGAAATAACTGGCAGGTGAGATCCAGCACCTCTTGATCTCAGCAGAAGTCTTCTGCTTTCAGAGGTGGCTTTTTTTTACTCCAAGAGAGCAAAATGTATTGGGGCATCATCCAAGTCTGAGCACCCCTTGCTATCTCCATTTCTTAAGATGACTGCAAATGCAGCTCATGCCATCACAGGGGAGAATTTGGGGTTTGCAAAGACTTAATTTTTTTGCCCAAGAGAGCAAGTTGGGGGCCATCTTTTCATGAAAGGTCCATGAGCACACCAGCTGCCTCTCACTTCTCATTTTACTTTTAAAAAATAAACTGTAGACCATGTAATGCCACACGACACTGCACAGAGTCTCCTGAGCCCAGTGGGACCTCAACCTTTGCACTTTTAGCAGCAGACAGGCACCAAAAAAAATATCTGAAGAGCTCCTGAGGCGTCCGGTGGCTGCTCTGCATCTGACACCTGCAACACCGGGCCTGGTGGAAAGCTGCGTGGCCAGCTCAAAAGCGTGGCCAGCTCAAAAGCATGACCAGCAGCCCTGGCAGCAGGTCTGCTGCCGTGTCACGTCCCAGCTCATCCCCAGCACGGTGGGGTGTTCAGGGTCAGCTCTCAGGGACAAACCTCTCCAAGCATAAACATCTTGCATAGGTCCCATAGGGCGACTCATGCCAACACAGCGTGAACTGCCCCACGGCAGGCAGCAGCAGGGATGCGATGGGATGTAGCTCATTGCTTCTTGCAGGCAGAGCCACCAGCCACATGCCCAGGGCAAGAGCACAACCCACAGAGCTGCTGCCTGCGCCTGGGGCCAGCTGACTCCCAGCCTGGCCAGGATGCTCCCATGGAGGTCTTTCCTTCCCTGCTTCACAGCACCCGCATAAGGGGGCTCCACTGCTGCACTTAGCACATCTGCAAGGCCCCATCACAGCTTAGTTACTATTTTACACTTCACATGAGTTGACGTGAGGAAGTCCCGCTTCTCCCCCATGTACTTATTACTTGATACCTGTTTCCGCCTCCAAACTGTGTGGGTCTTGCTTAACGTGGCTGTCCCTGCGGATGTGAGCAGGGCGTGTGTTCAACTTCTCATCTGAAATATTTGCATGAGCGGCTGGTTTCCTCTCTGCCCCGCTGGGGAGAGGAGGATCTTGCTCTCACTTCTCTATTTTGTCATGATCTATAGAATGAAGTTCAAAAGGGCAGGAACAAGGGACTGACATCCTGATGCTTTGGCTCACCCTCATGAAAAGTTATTGGTGTCAGTACAGCTACAGCTGCTCAGTTCCTCCCTGAGCTTCTTTAATTTCTGTTCCTTTGCCACACTGAACGATAAACAATAATGAGTTTTCATGTTTCCTTGCTATCTACTTTACGTCTCAGAGGAACATATATACATACCCATACCTCCATACATACAGACATGTGCAATTTATCAGTTAACTTCTGGGGGGGGCGGGAAATGGATATATCTACTCTGAAGATATGTTTAGGTTGTGGCCTTCAGCCTTCCTGGCTTTTAAAAAGCTAGTGATGATAGATACTGTAACAGCTTTTACCGGATTAACGTTAAAACTTTGGTGCTTGAAGAGCTTTTTCTTCCTCTTTTTCTGCCAAAGCCCATGACTTGCACTCTTACGTTTGTTAGCCCAATAAAAGTTGTGTTCTGCATGGTACCTTAAATTCCTCGTTCTCCAGCACAGAGCAATCTGTCTGTGTGTATCACACTCCCAGTCTTTACGTCTGAGTACCTATAAGGAGATTGCCAAGTAAAATGTTGTGAACGCTCCTCTCCCTTCTCGCTCACTAAAACTTTGTTGAATTTGCCTAGTTTTACACCTATTATAGCTCAAAGGCTGTTTTCCTCTCCCCTACAGGGTTCTGGGAACAGCAAAAGTAGCCAGGAAGGGAAAAAAAATCTTCAGACCAGCTCATCACTTTATCCCTTTAAGCTGCTGTACAGGAGTATTAAGGTCTCCTTTTCTCTCATTTTGGTTGGGTTGGGGTTTTTTATCACTGGCTACTGCAACTCAAAATGCCTCATCTGTAGCAGCAGCCTTAGTCACAGTGATAACGCAGATTTCCAGGCAAGATACTCAGTGAAGCCTTCCGTACACTTGTCTTCTAACACTGAGTACAGAAAATGTTAATCTAACAGTTGATTTCATTCTCTGAGTTTTCATTTTCCCCCAAACGGCAGGAGGGGGAAAAAAGAAGAAAAAGAAATTTTTTTAAAAAAAGGAGTAAAGAAAAAAGAAACACAATTTTTATTGCATGGAAAGTGCCTGAGGGGGATGAACTAAAATCAGCACTAACTTGCAAAGACAGATTTTAAAGTTGCAAAATCAGAGCATAATTTGGCCCAATATTTTGTTTCAGTGTTTGGCTCAGTGAAAAATAAAAAAAAAAAAAAACAAGACATGTTTTTTCCTGCCTGGGAATTATTGTTAAAATGAAAAATGAGTTTTCACAGACAGAAGAGTCTCGTTGCTGCAAGCGAGCATGAACAATGCTAAATCTCGGTCATGCGTAAGCCCAAGAAGTGGCCAAAAAAAGATCTTTTCTGAGAAAGCTGGCACTCCCTGTTTTGGAAAGGGGTGCCATACCCCACGCCAGCTCGCTTTACCAGCGCTGTCTGTGGAAATTTGCTCTCCCTGAAACAACGTCTACCTAATTTGTAGCGGTTAATAACTAACAGCATATAATTTTAAATCCCAGCAACACTTTGCGAGTTCCTGCTTTTAATTAAACCTGAACTCGTAACGATGTGGGAAACGGCGATGTGATAGGCGCAAGGCTGGAGCCGCAGCCCATGATGAGCAGGGCTGGCAGCGGAGCCGTTATCCCGTGTGTGCTGGCACGGGCACGCCTGGCAGGACCCCCATCCTCTTCTCCTAAGTACGCATATTAATTCAGAGTCCTGTCAATCAAGGCTTGTTACTATGGTAATGGTGGGCCTAAACTAATCAAGAGCCACTTACCCCTCTCTGCAAAGAAGCCCATGATCAGAACCTGGTCACAGAGCTCCTCCGGACCAAGGGAGCAGGAAAGGTATGTGATGGGAAGTTAATGATGCATGTTAATTAATGGGATTTTTTAAATTATAGCTTTTTCTTGTGCCATAACAGGTATGCAAGTGGCAGGAGGGCTGGTCACAGGTGGAAAGAGCAGGTACCACCTCACCTCCTCGCTGCTTAGCATGGCCATTACTTCTGCCTTTGCCACCCCTACACATCCTCCATCAAGGCTGAGAAATAAGAAGTCCCGCATGTCACAACACATCCTGAATATCTTGTACTTGGACAACATTCAGGCTTTAAAGCAGAGATTTTCACGGGCCTGAAGGAGATCTGAGCACCTTGCTACCATCCAGTACCTGGCATAGGAAAATCCAGAGCAGTTCTGACCAAAGGTCCACCGCCATCAAACCTTTGTCTTGCAGGAGGCAGCTGAGTTTTGGCGTGCAGAGTCTCGAGGCGATTCTCTATCTGCTTCTGAATTTGTTTTGCAATTGCAGTATGTCTCTGTCCATGTGCCATTAAGAGCTCAATTCTTTTATTCGCCCCCCCCCCCTCCTTCCCTTGCCTTTTTAAAACATCATGTTTATGCAAGTGGACAGGAAGCTCTCATATCTGGGTCACACGTTTGCTGGAGGTCATTGAAAGGCTACAAAATGGAGCATGCCTAATTCTGCTATTTCAGAAGTTTTCTCACATATACTCATGACAATTATGCCTATTGAATGAGTTCATTAAATTTCAGAAATCCTTTGAAATTCTGACATACCAAAAAACTGTGCTGAATTCTTTCCATTTCTGCTGATTTCCACTCATCTGAGGAGGTGTCGAGGTCCAAAGCTTGGCTGTCTGTGACATGGCCAACGTTATAAGCACATCCTGTCTCCACGTAAGCCAAATAAACTAAGTAAATAAAACAGAGCACTGAGGCCCATCAGGTGACCTTTCGCGGCATCACTGTCATTGGCCTGAGTGCCACTCTACTGAGAATAATTGAGAGACACAGGATAAATGTCACTGATGCTCTTTAAGAGCTGTGGGGTTTGCGACAGGACGGGACACAGGAGGCATTTCCAGGATCCCGAACTGGCTCAATGCTGAGCTGCAAACTTCAGGGACACAGGAGGAAGGCAAAGGCAGGCTCTGCCCATCCTTATCAACTCCTCTACGCTGCTCTGGGGATGCTGCATGGGACATTCCGGTCTCTGCCCTCCCAAAGGAGCATGGGGACTGTAGATGGACATTTCTTAGGCTAAGGCACACATGGACAAAGAGGGTACAACTGACTCATGGAGCACAGGCAAAGCCATCAAGCAGCTTTTCCCACAAAGGATCATCCAGATATTCAAGGATGCTGAACATCGGTAGCTGCCCCATGAGTAAATAGGAGCTGCAGGTGCCCGGTCATTGCAGTTAGACCCCGCAAGCGCTTAGGTGCCTCACACTAACCCTGTATGAATCCTTCCTTGTAAGCAGTGCTACAATACACGCAAAACATCTATTGTTGCAATGTTAATAATACACAGGCACAGGTCACGGGATTGGTTTGGCATCAAAAAGCTCTGGGAGCCTGCAAAAAAAGCAAAGCCCCAGCTCTAAAATATTGCGTAAGGGACCGTGCCTCCAAGCTGTGCTGTCACTTCTGGGGAACTCTGTATATCCACTGCAGCAATTTGGAAATTAAAATGTACACAAGATGATAGCTCATTACAAAGTGTTTCTTTTCGGTGGGTGAGAGAGCATTTATCATAGTTGGCCCACACCAACAATCAGCTTTGGACAGAAGCCACCTTTACTAATGAATGGGAGGGAACAGTTTTAATCTCTCCGAGATCTCTTATCAATTGATTTCGGATGATGTATGGTAGGTTTTATTCTCCAAGAATTACGATACTCCTCAAGTGCCAGCAGAGACCCAATATGGGGTTTTTGTATGGCTTTGTCTCCTGACACTATGTCATTTCATCTTGACACCAGAGCGGTCTCCCTGCAGACTCCCTGCTATTGTCTCACATTATCCTTGTCTCCCCAGACTCGCATTGTCCTGCCTTCCCTGCGATCACACTAACTCAGCTTTAAACAAACAGCAGCCGAAGCGGGGGGGATAAACCAGCTGATACCTTCAATTCATTTCAGCTTCCAAATATTAGGCACCTCTGCCTTGAGACCCTGTGTTTCCGGATACAGGGAGAATTAACTCACCCAGATTGATGATGTTTATTCCACACTCGCCCGAGAATCACGTAAAGCCCTTGAACGCTACCTGCATGCCATGGCAGCCAGAAGGCATTATACTGCCACTGAAGAGAAAGAGCCTTTGATCAGGTCCTCGGGAAATCCTTCCTCTGTCTTCCTGAAGTGTAACTTTAGACCAGGCTCTACCAAGGCCACTTCACTCTTTTGTGCATCCCCTTGAGCTCACCAGTGAATGAGCTGAAATCTGCTCTGTTTCCTTTGCTAGGTGGCACGTGTCAAGGATCCCTACGATCACTTTTATTACTTGCTTTATCTAAAGAGCTCCTTGCAGGAGCCCGGGGTGTCAGTGGTCATGAAAAGAGCATAGCTGGAATATAACAGTATTTTATACCCTCCGGGTCAGACAATTAACTGAGGCCCATTAGCGGGTGTCTTGAGTCTCAGGCCTGGATCCAGAGCAATAGCAAAGAGGTGTCAGCTCTCCTTCCAGAAAGGGGAAAGACCAGCCTCCTCAGGGGAGTCACCCACGTGCTGAAGAAAGGCAATGTGCTTTGCTGCATCTACCGCTCTTTTGAGACACACTCTCGAAGGAAAGCTCTGCCCCACTGATGAGCCGTGTGCTTAGGGGTGCAGTGGATACTTCAAGGGCTCTGGGTGGGTGGAAGCTCTCAGCAGCTGGTCTCCTAAATCCCCCACAATTGCTTACTTAGCTTTACTGAGGTATCAGTCCGTCTCCTTCATAACATGAGACGTTTAAGCTGAAGGAGTCTAGATTTACATTATATATTAGGGAAAAAATCATCACTCTGAGGGTGGTGAGACGCTGGCACAGGGTGCCCAGAGAAGCTGTGGCTGCCCCCTTCCTGGCAGCATTCAAGGCCAGGTTGGATGGAGTTTTGGGCAACCTGGGCTAATGGAGAGTGTCCCTGCACACAGCAGGAGGTTGGAACTAGGTGGGCTTTAAGGTCCCTTCCAACTCAAACCACTCTTCTGATTCTAAATTTAATGATCTGTGCCGTTGGGCAGATCCTTAGCCCTTGAACCTGCTCTACCTGCTTTCACAGGGTCAACCACTGAGGATTTGGTCTGAGAACAAGGGGGGAGCAGAAGACTGGGGAAAGAAAGAAATCAAAGGCTTTCTTTTGGTCAGCTGCTGTGCTTTTTAGGATCTGAGCCTGGCATAGGAGGAAGGACAATACTGACTGTTCATAAGAGAAACCCCTTCAGCTCCTATTGATAAGCACATGCATGGAGTGGAACGCCTGCTCGGATACCTGGATTTCCATATCTTCTCATTATAATTGACTCTAGGAGAATAATGTCATATAAGATGTCAAAACCAAGAAGCAACATATGTTAGAAGAGTGCCACTTGGAAATAAAGCCCTGCTTTTATTGGATAGCTGATCTGCTAAAAGCAGTTATTTGAAATATCTGCAGATCATTGGGATCCGTGAATAATTGCTATCTGCACATCTCAAATCCTTTACAGTTTTGCTGTTAGACATAGCTGTGCATGTCTATAAATAGTAGAGCAATGTCGCTCACTGCATAATACAGTCTCTCTGTTTTTACAACTCATCATGAACTTCTATGTAATTTATTTTTTATTGAAGAATTCCAATTAATGGCTTCCTGGTGATTTTAAAGCCTCAAATTATCAGTCTCTGAAAACAAAGCAGAGAACATAATTATCATAAACCGAGAATTTTTCATTTTGAAGCTTATCTGTTTGTGCTAAGTATCTTGTCTGTAAGTAATTAGTGCCTTTATTTTTTTTTCAGTAAAAATAATGACCATTCTATGCTGCACATCCAAATTTTGTTAACTGCTAGATGTACTGTATACATTATATTTGAAAATGCACCACCTTGGACCAGCTTTAAAGTATTTCATCAAATGATAATGGCAACAACAAAATACATCTGTTTGTTAGAATAAATTATGTGACATATTAAAAAAAGCTATTATATCTTTTTCTGTTCTAAGAGTAAAAGCCTTTCAAAAATATGCACTACTTACTTATTAGTATGGTGCATAGGATGATGGTTAGCTGCTTTTCAGCTATTTATAATTCCCAACTGCTGATCAGAACTAATCAGCTGACCATATATACCGACAGAGCACCCTTAACATGGATACCTCAGTCTTTATTGAGACATCTTTGCATTGTGCTTAGCATGTGCAGGACTTCAAAGCCAGGAGCAAAGAGAACCAAGAACTGGGAACAGCCAAGGTAGGAAACAGGCTCCATCTGCAGCACCTCTCACAAGGACCCTCACAAGGGTCCTTCTAAGGGAGGACACAGTAAAATCCCACACCTGAGCAGTACCAGGGGAACTAGCATGGAAGAGGAGCAAGTATATTTACAGTTATTCCAGTGACAAGAGCAGGATATTTGTGCCACTGATGTTTCATTTGTGCACACACCTTTGCACAAGCTTCTCATGCGGTCACCCTCAGCCACTCAGTGTCCGGCTGTGTTTGCAGGTGGGGTGACTTCTCCCAGCTGCAGGCAAATCAGTTCATAACTTGTAGTGCAAGGGCTTGTCCCATCTGCCATTGTTTAATTGTTGCATGCCTCTCATTAGGCTTGACCAATTTCTGCAGTGTATGGTCCCTCCTGGATACATCAAGAGTCCCTTCCAGGAGAGGACTACAATGATGGAGGGAGAACTTGGTGCAGGTCTCTGGTCCCACATTTGCTCTCCATCATCCAGAGCAACCTCTAAGCCACAGAGGATGCCAGGGACCAAACCCTACATGGAAAAAAGTATGCCATGTACCAGCCATCCTCAGTATTACCACAAGTCTAAGACACAGGACCTTGCTTTATTTCCCTGTCTTGTACAGCAATGCCTTTTCTATTGTAGCTCGCATCAAGAAAAGAAATCACATAGTCAATAATCCAGCAGCAATGCACGCTAGATAAAGTGAGGAGGAATGAATTAGGAAGGCAATGTGGACACTTCCGTACAAGAATATGTTCCTGGTGATCTGTGGACTCTCTTCAAGAGCAAGCTCATTTCCAGGTTGCCCCAGACTGTTAATCAAATAACACTACCAGCCTAGGAAAGGCTGGTCTCTACCAGACGCTGCACCCTCTCCAATGCCTGCAGAGATCGGAAGCAGCTCTCTGCTTTTGCTTTTGTTTGGGATCCTGCTGATTGCAGTAGAAACTTCCTAAGGAGAGTGAATTTTAAAGGAACCTAAGATAATACACTACCTCTGTAATTTTATACCATAAACAAACATGCCCCAAAAAATCTTAAATCAAATCAGAGCAGCGTCACTTATCAACTCCCCTCCTGCATCACTGGCCAGCTCCTTGCTCTGTGAGCCCCGTGCACCATCCCCACACTGGTGAATGTCCCCTTGACATCTCCAGAGGGTTTAAGGTCCCTTCCCAGCATGACCACGGTGCAGATCAGAGCCCAGTCCAGCCCCAGCTCATCTCCTGCATCCTTGAACCAAGACTGATGCTTCACTTCTGAGTTACCCCTCATTTTGGCAGATATCCAGGCCAGCTGCTAAAATAAATGCTTTTCTTTTTCCCCCAGCAAGTCCTGATATTCTCCTACTGGGGAAAGGTAGCAATAGTGGTGGTGTTTCTTGGCTTTTATCCTAACTCCACAAGCCACCCCAAGCCACCTCACCCCACATCTCCTAACTACATACATGGGATGAAGGAGAGAAGCACTGCAGCTTGCCGCCTGCCTCACGGTCTCTTTGCTTCCAGGCACTAAGTAAATGTCAGCTTTTTTACTGTGTTACACACATTGTTAATTTTAAAAAGAAATCCAATATCATTGTTTTCCATGCTAGCTGAGGTGATTCTGAAATTTAATAAAAATAGCAGAATTTCTCATTAATGGCAACCAGGGTTTAAGCTAGCACTAACTTTCTAGAGTGGCAAGACAGGAGAACAGATGAAAGGAGGCCATTGTCATCCCGTGACATTACAGCTGTCTCCAGTCACAACTTCAGTGGCAAAGAATTCAAACACATCACTATTGCTTTACTGAACCATTGTAACATAAAATTGGCACGCTGCATTGTATCTGAAGTATCTATGAATGCTTGTGGGAAAGGGTTTCCCCAAATACCTTAACACTCAATAATGTTTCCTGTAAGGCAAAAAAGCAGGGGCGAGGAGGTTCTGAGAAGCACTCTTTCCTGATCAGGTGTTTCTAGTGCTTGAGATCTGGCAGGAAGGGACAAGCTACAGGTTCTCAGGGTAGGGACCCAGTCCTACCTGCAGCATCCTGCAGCCTAACCCTGTCTCAGTAGCAGCCCATCCCTTATGGGAACCCCTTCTCCAGCTTGTATCCAACTGTGTTAGAGTCTAGCAGAGAGGTGCATCACTCCTGGAGAAATTGCTATCTTTGGTATCTATGTATTTAAAGAGTAAATACCAGTATAGACTTTGCCTTTCATGACTGGAGTTCTGTGGTCTGCCACCACCACATTAAGGAAGACAGCTAAGGGGAAGAATGTGAAAAAATATTTTGCTTCCAAAGTATATTTTCCTTGTGGCTGGGGGTGTTTTTTGGGGGAATCTACATTAAAACTATGCTGTGCGGTATTTGTTCTTTCAACTTTGTTGTTGCAGAAGGGCTCCCCAGGTCTCACCCATATCTGAGGCCAAAGTAAGTAAGGTCCTTCCTCTCCCCGAACTCTTCCATTACTAAATCAGCAGTTTATCATCTCCTCTCCCAAGGCCACCATTGAGTGGCCACCTTACAGCATGTTTGCAGTCAGCAGAAAAATTGGGAAAGTCAGCCAGTGGCCATCCACACAGTACGTGGCCCCTGAGGAGTACCAGCAAGATGCTCATGCCTCTCCCAACCAGGTCACCCAGCCCTCCAAGCAAACACTGTTGCTGTGGTGGTTTGTCAGTACATAACCAAGTAAGTCCACAAAGCAAGAACAGTATCTGCTCACTCTACAGTGGTGTTACCCCATCTACATTTCCTGTCAGTCCCTTCTATACGTGAGGATGTGTATAACTGCTCCTGAGGCTGTACAGGGTGGGGGGGTTGATATGAAAAGCAGAAAAAGCAAACTCCCAAAGAGCCTGCCCCACTCCAGTGTCACACACGCTGTTATTTCGGCACCCACTTCTTCCCATCAGCAAGACCTTAGTTTAGTAAGCAAGAGATGCCTTTTACCCACCCTCTTTTGCTCCTGAGTATCACCTCTTGACATTAAAAAGCCAAAGAGATCCTGGAATCCACTTCCTCTTAGCAAGGAAGTTCAGCCTCAGGTTTTGCCTCTGCCAGCACCGCACTCTGAAATTTGGAAGTACCAGAGATTACAGCAGAACAGGGAGCAGCACTTCTGCAGGAAGACTGAAAATCATGAATGCCTCTTTGCAGAACGGCCCTTTCTTTCTGCAGACTTGCATTTCTAAGTTAAATTTGTCACATAATTTTCCAACTTGTCACTGCAAGCAAGGAACTTACTGCAGCAAGAAATTCACTGGGTTTTCCCAAATATTCCCCAGTCAGTCATTGCTTTTTCTCTCTGAGCATCTTCAGAGCAGTTCAGGGCAGAGCTTCCAGGCTGGCAGACAGCGCTTTGTGCTGGATCGCCCCAGCCACAGCAGCGGAAATCACTGGAAACTTTGGAGTTGGAAATGGAAATTTGCGGTAATATGTGATAATGAGGAAGACGGCTCTTGTCTCCGCTGCAGAAGCCTGACCTTTTAACAGAGCAAATGTCAGGGAGAGATACACAAATGTGTTTAGAGCAATATCAGTTGCTTCTCTGCGGGGGGTGCTCACGCAGGCACAGGTACAGCAAGGGATTTGCAGCCGCTCTACATGCAGAAGGGGCAGGCAGCACAGTGTTGCAGGTCACTCTTGAAGAAAGTAGCCCTGGAAATCATACTCCTAGGTGTACGGGGCCAGATCCTTACAACACAGATATCCTTATAACAACAGACCACACATATCCTGATTTCAGCATACTCATACCACCAATTCACACAGGGCAGATGCTGCACTGCCTTTCCAGTGGTGTAGTCTTCCCTCTCCACCTACTTCACTCAAAACACTTCTGGCTTCCAGAGGCGCAAAAAGGGACTGAGCTTGCAAATGCATCTAAGGAAAATGGGTCAAGTTGTGGACCAAAGTCAAAAGCCATTGGGTAGGGGTATGAATCCATTCCGTGTGATTCAAGGCATAGCTTGTGGCCAGTCACCTGCCTGTCTAGAACATCTGGGTGTCTGAACATACTCTTCTCAAATGCTACTTTGTTTCCACTGTCAATTAAGGAAGAGCTACAGCTTTATTCTGGTTTTAAAAAACCCAAGTTAAACTCCTCCTTGAGCTTCCCACACTGACAGGGACATCCAACACAGTGACTACACAGAGCAGACATGATCCCAGGTACCACATCCACTTTTCCTCCTCAGGCCAGGAAAGTCTAACGGGACACATTTCTAAAAATCCACGTTGCACCCACTTCAGTAAGCACTTAAATTACATCAAGTCAAATGCATCTGTCTCCTTTCTTAAGTGAAGCTGCACCTACACAAGAGACACCAATGCAGCTCGTCCCTTAGCACAAAGTCCATCAGGCCAGTATAACTTGCCATTGCAGACCAGGGGACACCAGGCACCTTTCGGCGCTAATTTTGGTTATCTTCTCAGGTACAATTAAAAGGTAAGCAAGTGTACCTGCTTTAAGCCAGACAGGAGGGTGCACACAGAGTTGTCACCCTTCAATTCCTTTTGAGCAACGCCACAGCAAGGCAAGAACATTGGTGCCCAAATCTGAGCATTGCAGAGGTAGGACCCCAGTGCCCAGAATCCTGCACACCTACACCAGAGCTCCCACAACTGTGTTTCTTGTGCTGGGAAGGAAAGCCAACGTAGCAGAAGCCCACATAATTGGTGATTACCTCTTTGCTTTAGCCTCGCTGCAGAGGTGCTCTCCCCAGGAAGAGGCATGCAAGAGATCTACAGAGAGCACCCCAGACGCAGTGTTGGCAAGCACACCGGGTAGCAGCAACTGCACACGGGTGACACAGTGAGGAGCTTGGCTGGTTCATCTGGGCCACAAGAAGCAGCACCTCATAGCTGCAAAGGAGAAGTCCAAGAAGTCATCAAAGTATAATTACAAATTGTTGTTTCCCAATTTAGTAATGCCATTGAGGGGATAGAAGAAGGTAATAAGCAGAATTTTCTAGGAAGCATGCTGAAAATAAGGTACTAAGAAAAGTCACTGAAAATGTCAGGCAAGCCAACAGGGAAAGGTCCAAGGAGCGAGCAAAAGCACAGCATATACTTTTTCATCTATTCAATCTGACCCTGGGCCCAGTGCCACAATCTTTTTAAGGTTAGTGGTGGGAAAGCTGCCTTTTGAATGTTTGCAGAGGCCTATTAACATCCTGTGCTGAGGAACCTTAAACCCCAGGTAGTATTTCAAGAGGAAATGGACAGCACAAAACACAGACTGAAAATTAACCACAGCAGACCCCAGGCCTAAATAAGTTCCACTAGCCCTTTCTGAAATCACTTAAAGGCTTTCCTTCCAGTTGGACTCCTGCCCAACCACTTTAATAGGTGCAGCAGGCTGGGGGAAAAAGAAGGAGCAGGGCAGGAGAGAAAGAAGAGGAAAATAAAAGGGAAAAAAAGAGAAACCTCTTTGGCTGAGTAATTTAAACATTCTTTGCAAAATAATAATAATAAAAAAACCCCAACTTAACAAAAATTGCAACTGTAGCAGGATCGGGAGGGTAACTTGGTGGAATACTCTGCGGATGGCTGCAAACCTCTAATGGAAAGTTGTGTAAGTGGCTGAGGCCAAAGTAGGCATTAATTACAATGAAAAATCAGTTTAGCGCAGGCCACAACTAAATTGGAAGCTGGTCCTCTAGGTAAAACAAAGAAAGTGAACAGAAGCTTTAGATTTGATTACACGGCGATACAAGAAAAATGTGCTGTATGTTGTCTATTATTAAAGCTGCTTTTGGGCCTTCTGTGTGCGCCTAAGGGATTTTAATAAAGAATTAGTAATAGCCCCGCTGCCCTGGCTCGCTGCGGCTTTTGGAGTGTTTGTGGGTACAAGGCTAGTTCTGCAGTACAAATTAAGGCACTTTAGCCAAGCAACCTTGAAAGCATTATGCCATAGCAAAGTTCAAGCGGCACGCTCCGACTTTTAAAGAGGACAGAGTCCCTTGCTGGAGGCCAGCTCCGGGCTTAGAAGCTGCAATACAATTTCATCAGGAAAGAAACCCTGCCACCGTTCTATTTGTCTTTGATTATTCTTGGCAAGGCTAGAAATACATAACCAGGTTCATAAACACTATATAAGAGCATAAAATCCTGTGAAAGAGCAAGTTAATGGCAAAAAGTCACCATTAACATGGGAAACTGTTGGGTTTTTTTTTTTAAACAAATGCTAACTCTGTGACTTTCTTTACGTTGATGTAATGATATTAATAGTGTTGCCTTTACTGGTAATATCAGCACTGGGTCCTTGGCATGACTCGATGAAACTATGCCAGGAAAATTCACCTGGATTAATTTAAAATACAAACACACCCTACCCCCCAAGTTTATAAAGCTAACTTCTTTAATCCCTTTCCCAGAGGTATTTATTTTAGGGTGAAATTAATTATGTTCTTTATATTCCAGGATCCAATCCTGCCATTAAGTCCCTGGCCATAACTTCCTGTAAGCTAAAGACAGCACTTGGTACACACAGAATTTTCTGAAATGCAAAAAAATAAGGGGAAAAGATAAAAAATAAAGTCATAAGGCTAAAGAGACAAGGAAACGTCTAGGAAGAGATCAAAACAGCTTTAGCTCTCCTTGATGGGGGACTTCTTCCATCAGCTGCTCCAGTGGGTCCCCGTTCCTCCAACACCCCATGTTGTGGGTGAGGGGCTGTACTCACGGGTAGGTGAATAT
>VZTU01009610.1:35058-160305 GCA_013400835.1 Zapornia atra
GGGTCACACACACATAAGTCATGTCCTAGAAACACTGCCCAGTCCCAAAAGCCTGCCTGGGTAGGAGCGCACTGTTCATCTGGGCTCCTGCATCACCAACAATTGCTATTTCAATTTGAGTTGCATCAGGTTTCTACAATCTGTACTAAACAGTCTCCTCCTGGGTTATTTTCACCTCCCAAGCCCACATTTGCTGGTGTTTCTCCTTGCAAGGAACAAAATGGAGAAAGCACTCAATTCCTTTCTAAAGGCACCAAACAAAGAGGAAGAAACCAAACCAAACAACCAAGAAGATACCTGCTGCTGGCGTAACTCCACAAATTTTAAACCCTTCTCATCAGTTTGCAAACCTGATTCACAAATGGGTCCATGAGGTCAACAATTTGGCAAGTCTCACCCTACACCCAGTGGCTTGGTGAGCTGTTCCTGGGGAGTGGGAGTCAGGGGATGGGCAATGCTTACATGCTCCATGGCCCAGTGCCATGACACAGAGGATGATGTCCCTGAGCACCATGCTGTGACAACAAAAAGAGTTTCCCTTTTCTAGCATGACCCAGATGTGACCCAAACAAGTGCTGGAAAGGAAACAGCTTTGGCTTTCAGCCCTTTATCACACAGATGTGTAAGGCTCCAAAATCCTTTTATCCCAGTCACATGTGGCTGTGCACAGGGATTCCTGTCACCGTGTGCCACATGGTCGCTGGTCATGTTGACATCCCTTCGTCTTTCTAGCTGTGTGGTGCAGGTTTTGCAGCGCCAGGCAGGGCTGTCCCAAGAACGCACTGCCCCAGCTCACTATTCCAGTGCCCACTGGAGCAGTGCTATAATATGTAACCCAGGCAGACCCTGATGATTTAAAAAGAAAATAAGTTATGAGGTCACACTGAGCTCAGAGGAGGGTTTTTAAATAGTAGGCATTACAAAAGCCCGCAAGGAAAACCTGTACTCACCTCGGGAGGTGAGGAGCACTGGGGATGGGCAACTCACCCCATTAGGCACAGACTGTGCCCAGTGCAGCCCATGTCTGCTCTCAGTGAGAGGATGAGGAGGAGAAGGGATTTCCTTGGGAAAACCCACCAGGACTCAGTGCAGCCAAGGCAGCCTCACACACCTGAGTGCTGAGGTTGCAGAGCAGTGAGTGAGGAGGGCAGGAAAACCAAACCACCATGCTGAACATTTCCCAGCAGCTCTCCTGAGCTGATTGTGAAGCCTTTTAATGCCCAGCGAGCAATGGGGCTCTCTCAGTGACGGTTTGCAGTGGCAGCGGACAGTGTCAGGCACAGCCCAAAAGATCCCACGGCTGGCAAGAGAGGAGCTGGGGTATGTCTGCCAGCAGGCAGCACCAGTCACTAGTCCTCTGTAGCTGGAGCATTAAAAAAACCAAAGGAGAATCCAAAAGCAAACAGTCCTCTTTACATGTAACATAAATACCTATATATGCACACAATATATATATCCAAGTTGGAATCTCACAGACATCCCTGGAAGGTATATACGTGTCTCCTCTGTGTCTGTCCAAGCCTGTTCACTTTTCCTAAATAAAAGCCGCAGCCTTTGAGGCCGCCTGGCACCACATCTGCTCGGCGAGGGCAGAAGTGGTCTCCAGAATCAAGCCTCTTTCTCTGCTATCTCTTACTCTAAGATCTGTGGAAAAAAATAATGTGGAAGGAAAAAAAAAAAAAAAAAAAGAAAAAAGCCCAACCAAAAAACCACCCCCCCCAAAAAAAAACTTTTGTCTGTGGATTCAAAAGAGCCCTCTTTATGCCAGATTCATCTACATTAAATTGGTCACGACCTTCCAGGTGTCTTTAAGGTTGAAGTGTTTGCTGGACCATTTAAAGCTCCTCTCGCCGGCTCCTGCGACCCTCCTGACATGGAGAGCCGGGCTTTTAAGAGTGTAGCCACCTTGTCAATGCTCAGAGGTCACTAATAGCCTGCCTTGGGCCTTCCAGCGGGTCGCGTTCGGCTTGCTAGCCCGACACAAAGGAAAAGGAGAGGAAAGATGGGGAGGGGGGATAATTATCATTCTTCCTCTTCCCCCCTCTCTCTCCAGGCTGAGAGTTATGCTCCATGTCACTGTGTTAATGCGCTTGCATCCAGGGAGACACATAATGCTCCTCTCAGCCCTGTTTATTAGTGAGATCCATTTGCGAAAGGCCCTTCTTTTGTACCACAATATGAATGTGCTTTGATGGCAAATAATTACGCTAGTCCTTTTGACATGAGGATCCACAGGCTGCCCTAGTTAAGCCAGTAATTAGCCTGTCCTCCTTTTTTTTTATTATTATTGAGAAACTACAAATTATCCTCATATGAGCACTGGCCATTCCTTTTTCTCTTTTCTATTCTGCCTCTCTCTTTCTCTCCCTCTCCCTTGTATCTCTCAGCACTTTGGATAAGGGGAATGCAGCTGCACTAGAGCAAGATAAAGCTCCGCCATCAAGATGATGAACAATTTGGATGAAGAGGCTTCGAGATGAACACAAAAGCTGAAGAAGTGCGGCTGATGCAGCCCCGGACAGCTGAAGAATGCTGCAGTCTGCAGATGAATAGCCCTCATTTGTGAATATACAGATTTTCCATGATGAATAAAAACTGAGTGTAGGTCACAATAAATAAACTTTTTTTTTTTCCCTTCTTCTTAAATAATAATTCAGGTTCCCGGCACCAAACAGCTGTAAATTGAAGGTTGTGCTTAGTTTTCTCAACTCTCAAAGGGGATAATTAAGCTAAGCTCATATTGTTTGATATATTAGTGTAATGATGAGCTACTATATTCTGGCTTGTTTCGAGTTATTTTAGGGGTTTTTTTTTTCCATTATCTTTTTTCTTAAATTACATTTCAAATACGTTTTAAATGTAGAAACAGCATTTCTGAAACACAGTTGCCCTGTGTTTGGGTCTATCTGAAATGTATTCATATAACATTTAATTAAAGATGCAACATCCCCTTTTTTTCAAAAAAAAGCATGGAGGTAAAAAAAAAATATCAACAATATTCAACTAGTCCTGACATCATCTCACCCAAGTGAGCCCAAACCTTTAGGCTTATTGGTGCAAGGTAATTAGACAGGGCTGTATTTTTTTCCTCAATAGAGACAGTCATTAACCTCCAGAAACTTCAGGATTGGTATTTCTTGGCAACCATAAAACCACTTCAGCCCCCACAATTTTTTCATACTTACTTTCAAAGATCAACAGAAGACAGAGAGCATTTGAGGATTTCTGATTTTACCTGTAAACTGGGGGTTTGAGCTCAGACTGGTTGATGTCATTTGGGTTTTTTTTAGGATAGCTGACCAGGTTGTGGGGTCTCCAAAAAGTTTAAAATATCTACAATTTTAAGAGCCATCTTGGGAAGGAGACTAAAAGCAAAGGCAGCCTATGAACCCAAGTGCAGGTAGAGAGCAACAGTTCCAAACTTGCTCATAAAAGTAGGATATGCTATTTTGACAGTTGAAGTGGATGAAACATGTTCTCGTCTACTTTCCAAATGCCTCAGAGTGACAATGATCAGTTCATGTGGCTGTAAGGCAAGCTTTTATCTAAAGATACCAGGGAAGGAGTTAGAAGTCCTCTCGGCGTGCAGGGCACTGCTACCTACACCCCCAGCTTCACTCTGTTCCCCAACTGGTTGATACAAGCCCAAAGAATTAAGAGGAAGAGGAGTTAGTACAGTCCCCACAAGTTTACACTTCTGGGAACAAAAAGGCAATTAAAAACAACCCATGTTTTTAATTTTCAGACTGATTAGGCTTCAACCTGAGACGCTCATCCCCAGCAGGACTGTTCATTGAAAGCATTTGTTATCTCATCACTTCTCAGGCTAGAACCACATTGAAACTTTTTCCTCCATACCTGTAACCCACAAAAGTCAAAAACCCAAACATCTAGAGATCCTAAATTTGAACTCTGTGCTATGGAGTATATTAGAGATGATGGAGGTATGGGAGCAACACAGTGATTTAACTTCTGAGTTTTATTAATGCATACAAAGTTGTACCAAAGTCAGACTCTTCTTTTTGCCCACATTTGGAGAATTAAGTCCCACAGCACACTTGGTTTATATTCTAAGACCATGGCACAGCTTCATGACATGGTGAAGAGAGACAGTTCAAATATTTCAGAAAAAAATAAGATTATCCTGTATCTTGGCCTGTTTCTGGAACCGATGTCAAGCCACATGGTTTTTATGGTTTGAAAAATGCATCTGAATTGTTCCTTTCATCCCTGCTTTGGGATCAAAGGGAGAACAGCCCCTGTGATATTTACAGCATGACTAGAAAGACACTCCAGAAGTCTTCCACCAAGGCCTGTTCCCATGAGATTTCCCAGTTCCTTTGCATAGCCAGGACACTCACATGGTGTGGGCAAGCATTTGGGTACTACAGGGCTGAGTGCCAGCACCAAACTTTTTCAGCTCTCCCAGCCTCAGTGGAGACATTATCATCCCAATTACCCAATGAGGACTACAAGTCTCATCTCGCTCGCTTGGGCTGTTGTCATACTGCAAGGAGGCAGCCCAAACACAGAGGATTTCAGTGGGTTCAGGATCACTTTCACCATCTTCATCAGAAGGTTGTTGTGGTCTGCTCTAAAGCTTCACCACCTGTAATCCACTGCCTTTGTGCTCATCCCAAACAGCTATGAGATATCACCATGGATGAGGTGAGCCTCAACTTTCTCCTCCTAGGAACATACATCCACCTCTACAATACACCATTCACAACTGTGTTCAGAAGACCAGTTAATCAGAAATTGCAAGGACAAGAAAAAGAGAAAAGAAAATCGTTTTTTCCCCACCACCACCTGGGAGAAATTTCCCACCGGCAGTTCACCCCGAGCAAGCACTGCAGCAATCCTCATCCAAAGGCCATTAGGGACTGTGAGTCTCTCCACTAACTTCAAGGGAGTTCCCACTAACTTCAAGGGAGTTCCCACCAGGTCACTGCTAGACACAGTGAAAAATAAAGCTCAGGACTTTACAACACTGTATATCAGGGAAGAGCAGAGAACCCTGCACCGTCCCCGAGGGTCACAGCTCCCAGGGCCCCCTGGGTTTCTTCACTTGACCACTGATCATGGTCGAACAGGCTCGGGTTATCGTCTAGAGCCCATCCAGCACTTAAACCGATGATGAATTCCCATTCATGCTGGCAGTAACAGCTGAACATTTATTAACTCTTTTCTCACTCATTATCTCCCGCCTCAAAAGGGCGCTCACAGCAAAACCGGGATCAATACTTTGAACGCAGATCTTTCATTTGACAGCTGTGTAAAAACCACACCTTTGATTTGTATACAGACTTATATAGACTATGTTTAC
Source organism: Zapornia atra (assembly GCA_013400835.1). Taxonomy (NCBI): domain Eukaryota; kingdom Metazoa; phylum Chordata; class Aves; order Gruiformes; family Rallidae; genus Zapornia; species Zapornia atra. The sequence continues at coordinate 40,385 of VZTU01009610.1, forward strand.
CAATTAAAGATTTTTTTTTTTTAAATATTTTAAACAGTCATGAAATCATTATTCAGATTGTAGGACCCCACACTCCTCATCAGAGCTGAGCTCTTCTAAGGCCTATATGTGTCTGCAATAAGACAGAGGGAGAAGGCGGCTCCTGCTCTAAAGAGGCTGCAATTTTAGCGTGCTATAAGAGACAAAGAAGCGCAGATAAACCATCCAGGAGGCAGGAGAGGTTGAGGACAAGGTAAAGGTGAAAAAACCCCCTTGTTGTGTTGTAATAAGTTCAGCCTCGGTTTATGCTATTATAGGATTTCAATATTTTTCAGATTATGCAATCCAATTTAATAATCAGTTGTTCAATACAACTATTGTTCTTCCTCAGCTCTCCCCGAAGAGCTGATGGAGGTAGAGGCACTCATGCCCTAGCAGGAAGCTCCACTCTCACATTCAAAAGTTAAGACTCACCCAAGAGATCATCAATCAGTAACTCACTTTAAAATTCTCTTTAAAATGTTTTACTAGCTCACTTTACTTGGCATTTTTATCACTATTTATATCTCTAAAGCAGTGATATAATTAGGAAAGCTATTAATGTTTCTTATGTTTAGCCTTACAAAAGCTACAAATATCTATAAATCTGGCTTATAGCAAAATAAATAATGACAATAATTCTGTCAAGCATCAATATAATTTGCTGGACAGCATTGTGTAAACCAAGCAAATATCTGAAGCATTAATGAACTTAATCTGTGCCATTTAACCGCCCCTTCAGTAAATTGTTCTGCAGGCCAGAGAGGAGCACTCAGGTTAGTTACTCTGCAAACTTCCCTCCTCTGCCAGGATTAGTTTCCCCACAGAAACAACTGGCCTGATTTTACCCAATTCTGCCTTCTGCTCTCCTACGGCTTGAGCCAAAAACTCTTATCAGATCTGTGGGGAAAAGGGTTTTTGTTTTTTCCATCCTTCTGAAACCTTGAGATTTCAGAGATGCTGATACTCTGCATGGATCCAGGATCTTTAGGAGAGAGAAACAAAGTGAAACAGACCAAGTAAACTACCATCAGAAAAAAAACACAACTCCCCTCAGGTTTTTTCCTTACAATAGTAATTTCTTAGGGGTGAGGGCATTCCCTTAGGATGTGATACAGTCAGTTCTAAGTCTCTGCTCTGCATGGTTCAAACCACTAACAAGAATGCATCTCCCAGCATCTTCCCCTTATGGTTAGGGTCTCTCATTCAAGCCAAAATTTATACCTCAAGCAGGAAAAGCTTTGCACCTCTTCATCAAACCAGGTTGCTGCAGAGCCCTGCTTTTTGTCATGTTGCCTCCTCTTGATATAGGGATTTTCTGAGAACTCCTGGACAGCTCAAACGCTCAAGATGTTGAGCCATGGCACGGGCCAGCCTTTATTCTGCTGACACTTTGAAAATTGTTTTTCCATACATGCACAGAACAACAATGGAAAGCACAGGCCATGCCTTGGCAAAACACCACAAGCTGTTCTCCACGGCTTCTTACCCATTGGAAAGACTTTCCCCTCTTCAACGAGGTACGCAGACATGACCCAAACCTCCAGACACCCAGTGGAGCTGACCTTCAGCAGCCCAGGGGAAAATTGTAAACACCAATCTAAATACAAACCCACTATCCACAGCATTACCATTTTCAATAAGAAAATAAATGTCTACACTCACAAGCCCTGAGTAATAGGCCTTTTAAGTAAAAGTATTAGAAGAATATATCAGCTATAAGATGTAATACCAGAGACTACTACCACAGGATGGGCATTTTTAACTTTCACTCTAAAATGACTGGATGATAAGAGAGTACAATATATATTTTGAATTCAGGGTGAAATCTTTTTAATATAAGTGTTTTACGATGTACTCATACATCATTTCTAACTAAAATGCTAAACAAAACACAATTCTTTTCTGAAACATAGATAATGATGGATTTTTGTTATTCTATTTTATTCCATAAGATAATTTTTCAAGCCAAACTTTTATTTTATTGATGGCATAAGAAGGTCCCAGTACATCTTCTTTCATATCTGAGACAGCTTCATAAAAAAACTGAGAGCAAAAAATCAAGTGTCATTACAGCGAAAGAATTTTTGGATATGTGATTATTTATTGGGATAGTCCCACATGATGGGATTAAAGGAGATTAAAAGGACCAGGTATGTTTTGTTGATTGCTTTGGCACTTGAAAACCCCTCTGATCTCAGAGCAGGAGTTTTGTGGGTATTATTATAATAATAATGGGGATCTTGGAAGACGGGAGCTGGATAAGCATAAGGGAACTAAATCCTATAATGTTTGTACTGTCACAAAGCCAGGAAGGTTTGGGATATGATTTAATCCTATGGAGCAGACCTACTCAACACTCCTAAGCAAGAGATAAACAAATAAATATATGCAGTAAAACAGAAGTGTATCTGCAAAGTGAAATCCCTCACCCTTCCCCAGGCAAAATATTTTCTTCCCTCAACTCCAAAACTTGCCAACAATTCGCCTGTGTGTGCTGAGCAGGAATCCCAACAAACTGCTGCCCCCTCCCCTTTACAGCCTCAGTGAAACACAATGTTTGAGAAATTGTCTGTGCTTTCCATCTCATTCCTTGTCTTCTCCCACGTGTGCTACCAAACCAGGCTGTGTCAGTATGTATAAGGAACCAAAATATTTTAAGTACTGACCATTGCAAAAATATGAAACACCTTTTTTAGTACTTGGTACAAACAGAGGGGTAAAGGGGGAAGGAAAATGGCATTTCTCACAGCTTCAGCCTTGAGGATGGCTGTGTCTTGCATCAGTGCCTTCCCAAGTACCTTACTTATCTACCACAAAACAATACCTCCCACAGTCTTTTCTCCCACAGAGTCCTGGGCTTGGCCTCTTATTTGATGGGGACAGCCACATCCATGTTCCTTGATCAATTTACTAGTTCAAAGCCTCCACTTATCATTACCAACAAGTTTTGTCAGCTAAGCCAGCTTCAGAAGTTACTGACCATCCCATCACTCTGCACAGGGTGGGGGTGCGTGACTGACTGCACTACGCTACACCCCTCCGCCCTCACACTTACCAGTACAGTACCACGGCTGCTGACAAAGAGATCTTTCCTTACATCCCCAAGGTCTCCTCAGCATTTGACATACAGCTTAGAAATGAATAAATAAATAAAGGAATTGTAACTTTTTAAAAGACTGTACTTTTAAGAGATACCTCTCCTGAAACAGTGGATGATAGAACAGTGGCATGAAGGTGTACAAATGTTATCACTTCTTGGTGTTTCAAGGAAATCCAATTTAAAACCTCAACTAACGCACGATGTAATCATTTATCCTTCTCATGAAGTCAACAGAGCAATGCTGAGTTATACCAACCAATGATCTGCCCCATGGCAGGAAAACCCAGATGAGGGCATCATCTTGCCCCACTGCTCGCAAGGTCTGTCTGCCACCCAAACTAGGACTGAGCTGTGCTGCTTTGGACAAACACCATCTTACCTACAGCCCTCCCAGGGCTCTGGTGGACAGCCCAGTGAGGCCTCCCTACCCAAACACAATACTCTATTGCTCCACTACAGTCATACATTAATCTGTGGATCAGAGAGTTCCATCATTCACTATCCTCCCCGATCGCTGCTAATTCTTATCTGCTTTATAATAATTTAGATATCACTTAGATTTGGCCAGGTCAAGCTGTCCTGCACAGACCAGGTGAGACAAAGCTTTGCAGAGAAACCTCTGGCAAACAGCACCTTGGCAGTGGGTTTTCCCAGATGATGGGACTAATGGGACCATTCAAAAGCAAGGTTGTTTCCGTGGCCCAAGGATAAAAGTAAATCTCAATTTTGGTAAATTGCCATTTCAGTAAATCAGGATTTTTTTAGGAGATGCAACTAAAATTTGAGCAGCTTGGAAAGGCTTACATGGAAGGAACAGCTTCGTCCCTCCTCTAGCCTGTGGAGGCCCCCCATCAGCTTCAGCCACCTTTAATGCAACCTACAGCTACAGCAGGGATCTGTATGGAGACTACATTCAACTAGAACCTGCCATATTGCAGACTTACACTTGAGAGAGAGAGATAAACCAAAGAAAGCTTATAATGAGAGCCGGGTGAGCCCCACCACGGCAGCCAAAGGCTCTCGCCACTGTTTAATAAGGTTAAGAATAGTTGGATAGGAAGCAGTGGAGCAGGGGACTGTGACACATCTGCAGCAAAGACCCAGGGCCTGCTTTTATAGCAGTTTAATAATAATAAAAAAAAATCATAAACCAAACACACCAGGCCTGTAGCTGTTCTTGTTTTGAATGATTACACTAACTACTTTGTCTATATACCTCCTGAAGATTTTGGCTGTGGTGAATAATCAGAACAATAGCTCAGAAGAAGCCAGCAGTCCTGGTTACAATTAGTCGGGACTATTTTAACTACCTGTTGGGCTGTTAGAGATTTAAGAAGGACTGGCTGGTGAGAAGAGGGGTCCGGCAAAAACATCTCTGCTGATTTAGGGAGACTTTTGGATTTATTTCTTTTAAAGTTCAGCATCATGGTTTGGAAAGGCTGGTTTAGAAAACCAATACGCCTTTTCTCTTTACTGTTTTGCATGGCCTTTTATGACTCTTAGCTCTCCAAAGCAGTCCATATTCCTTATTTATACACAGTGGCCAGCACAACAGCATCCTGTCCCCAGGTGGCCTCAAAGCTCAGTCAGCACAAAAATAAAAACAAGCTGAAGAACAAGTGAATCACAGACATCAGTGTGAATTTCCCTGAAAAGCTCCATGAAATCCACAAGGGAAAGTCCAAATACAATAACAACAAACCACCCCAAAAAACAGCCCACCACAAACAAAATAAAAAACAAACCCAGACATGCAAGAGAAGCTCCATTTAAAATTAAAGGTAGCAGAGACCAAATCACAAGAATCTAGATTCTGCATGAGCTTTCATTATTCATTGACCCAGGTTTCTTCTTTATGTTACTCAGAAAGCAAAAGATGAAACTGATAGCCATGGGAGCAGAGATAGGAGGGTGAGTGCTATGGACAGGCTGGCCCAGAGGAGGTGGGGAGAGGGAGCTTTGACTGCGCTGGGAAGAGACTATTGCACGCTCAGAACTTCGCAGCACAAGGGTGCAGCGACTCAGCTTAATTGGGGAAGATAAAAGGCAGGTTTTTATGAGACAGGCACCGTCATTATCAGAAATGAAGGATAAAAACTTGAGCAGCTACATCTCGTTTTATCGCTGGGAAGTCTCAGAAGGAAAAAAGAATTATCGAAGTTTTTGATAGTTCCATTTAACCACAAGAAACTATGTTAATGTAACCTTAAAGGTTTGACTAAAACCTACGAAATCAAGGCAATTCAAGAGTTCAGGCCTCAGCTTCCTCCCTAAGCTACCTGTAGTGCTGGGCCATGTGACACTAATGCTGTCTACTTGCAGACACCACCTCATCTTATGTAGGCAAACCGTGCTACTGACTCCTGTAACCCCACCAGCACCGCTCGGTACAGCCCAGCACCTCTAAGAAAAAACGTAGCACATAAAGCTGCCCATAAAAATAGTCTTATGTTTGGTTTTGGTTTTCTTGTTTTGTTTCCTGTAATGAATACATAAAAGCAATAAGTAGTTTCACCCTAAAACAATCCAAAGCAAATTTTCCCCTCTCCGAAGCTCAGCTACAGCTGAATTAAAGCAGCACTGCCAGAGCGCCCCAGACCAAAGCTTTCTGAAATTCTCAATTCCCCAAATTAAAACAGGAGCTAGATTGATTTCTTAAACACACCAAAAAAAAAAAANTGCCTCCAAGAACTCTCTCCATCCCTGAAACCTGCCAGGCTACACCAGAGCCTGCACAGACAGCGAGAAGCAGGCACTTTAATGGCCAAATTTACTTTAAAAAGCCCCGAAAGTCTGGCTTTCTAATGAAAATAGTGACAGACTTCTAACCATACAGCAGCATGAGCAGGCGCCACCGTAATAACCATTTAAGCCCTCTTTTCTCAGAAAGGCTTGGCCCAGCAATGCAGGAGGAGTAAACAGGGCTGGTAGCTTAATGACCTTTGAGCATTAGCAGATGGCCTTTTTACGAGCACAGATTAGCAGAACAAGGGAGTTTTTAATGGCCACTAACAGGTGCCAAGGCTGCTTTTCCCTGTCTACCTACCCACAGCCAGTAAAACATGAACCAACTTCAAATGGCATCTCTGTTCCCACCCTGTCCTTTGTTTCCGTTTACACCCCAGCATCTTCAATGACACAGCAATATATTCCCCGTCAATCTGACAATGCCATAGGCTACCAAAACCAAGAGCACCTCACCTTTGGGAGGTGATGTCATCAGCTGGGCTGCCATCAGTGATATCACATGTGAGGCACAGCCAGTTCAAGGGTGATGATCAAAATGATTGTCCACTTCTTTCTGGTGAGAGGAAGCTGTAGGAAACCAAAGCAACAGGTTTCAAAGCCATGGCAGGGGAATCCCCACCATAACACATCAGTGTTCACATGTGATGACCTCCCAGATCCCTTCCCAGCCCACCTCTCTCACCAGGTCCCTTTCTAACAGCCCTTTCCCTGGCTCTGCCCTGGTAAAGGCACATTGGTATCTTATGAGCTGGGGCAGCAGTGAGTGCTCAGTCCACATCTCAGCAAACATTCTCTCACCCAGTCTCATGTCATCCCAGAAACAACTCAGAAGCGCACCAAAACTCCAGGCAATTATCAAATTGGCTCCTCTGCCTTTATCTCTGTGGGTGGGTGGAGAAAGGCCCTTGCAATTAATCTCAGATGCTGCCTGATTAGGCACAACTCAGGGGTTATGTGCCTTTTGGAGCTGAGTGAGCCTGCTCAAGGGCTGGAACTGCAGTGACTGGGCTGAGACAGACCCTGTCCCTGTTCCGGCTGTCACGCATATGTGTGCGCGCAACAGGCACTGAGCGGGAAACTGAGTAGAGAAAAACCAGCAACAGTGTAGCTTGAGGAGTGGCTTTCCGTGCCCTCAGGAGAATTACAAGGCTGCCCCTCAGGAAAACACACCTGCCATACCAACAGCTGCAGCCGCCCCTGAGGCACTCACAGGGCCTGTGCTGACCGGGCCTCCTGTCCCGCTGCCGGACTCCCGCTCTCTCAGGATCCACTCCGGGCCTCTACACTCCCTCAGCCTCCCACTTCCGGCCCACCCTGCCTTGAGCGACACAATATGGCGATAGCTTATTTTCCAACAGAAAAAAATAACACAGTACAAACTCCAGAGGAAAGTGTAAGAGAGCCTGGCAGCACCGGCAACTGGGGGTGCAGTGCCGACCTTACAAGTTTCAGGTTTGAGTCCCTTATTAGAGAGAATATATTATGGCTGGGATTTGAGGGAAACACCAGGGAAAGAGATCGAAAAACTCAGGGAAAAAGCCTTGATAAAACAATTAAAATTTGCCACACAAAGGAATTAATCATGTCCAGAACAGAATTCCTGGAAAGCAGCACAGAGTCACACTTCATACAAAGTACAGTGAGAAAACAATCCCAGGCCAGGAAGGTAGGAAGCAGCGAAGGGTGGACTCTGCAGAAAATGGCGCCTTAAACTGTCCACTGCCTGGGAGGTGATACCGGAGAGGAGACATGCACGGGTGGAGCACAGGGAAAGCAAAATGGCAGCTCCAGGGTCCTCCTGGCACCAACCACTGCTGTGGTGTCTGGATGCAGATGGACTCAGCCTGGAGAGGAAGAGGAGGGAGGGTTGGTGGCTGTGAGGCCAGCACTGGTGCACAAGTCAGTGTGGGGCCAAGCCCAGTAGTATTAGGAAAAGAAAAAACAAGAGCGGTAGGGATATTGAAAAGTTAAATGTCAAAAGATGGCAGGTATGGCATGCAGGACACTCATCAGAGGGGTGGGAGAGGAAAGCCCAGAGTAGATGTAGGAAGCACTGAGATGCGGGGAAGCTCCCAGTAGAGCAGGGCTGAAGGAGCTGATGCAGCCCCTCCTCCTGACATACAGGTGTTTGTCAGGTGTTCATAAAAAGAGAACATTTCCTATTACCTGCAGAGGTGTGTTTGGAAGTTGGGCTAATGCTGAGTACGTGCCCAACATGTCCACAGCCTGCCTTTCAGACACACTCAGGACTCCCTTTGGGAAATCTCTCCTGCTGTTTGGATTGTGCATCATTTCACAGGAATATGCAATTTCTTGGTGGTTCAGGATCTGCACAGGTGCTGGCTGAACCTAAAGAAAAGAAGGATAAAATTACAGTCAGAAGCTTCAAGAAAGTTTGAGAAGAGGGTGTTGCTGAGCAAGAGCTAAAAGAAATGTGAATGTAAGGGAACATGTGCAAAAAGGCCGGATGGCTTGGTGACACCAAACCTCAGAAGAAAAAAGAGTAATTTAAACAGATACTAAACCTAAGTGTCTATGGACAGCTTCCACACCTCATGCCAACCCTCAAGGAGAGAATTAAGTCACTTGTTTGAAACTAAATTGTCAAAACATGGGACAGACGCAGGGACCTACAGCCCACAATCAACCAGACAAGCAATAACTCAGCGGGGTCAGGGTGCCCAGGAAGGGGGCACAGGGTGCCACCCTGCTGAGTCCCCCCATTCACGTGGTCCCACAGAGGCAGCACCTTGGAAATGTGTTACAGGAGAGGACATCAGTGGAACACAAGCAGCAAAAGGGAGAAAGGCCTTGGAATTGGATGTTGTTGTTCCTAGGAACACTGGGCAAGAGGAGGAGTGCAGTAAGGCAGCCAAGTCTGCGGACAAGACACCACCAGAACTCATTAACTCACCACTGTGGTGCTGGTGGTGCCTCCAGGGAGACCACACAGCAGCACAGAGTGCCTTGAAGACTAATTGTACATGGTTAATTATTAGGTGTTTTAAGATATATTTGAATTTCTTTATTGTGTTCATGTTGCTTGTTGTAGTTATTAGTTATTTTTGGCAGGATAAACAATAACTTACAGCAACTCTGAAAAAAGCCGTTTGGAAGGGACTCCTGTGTCACTCAGGGTTGGGGTGAGACACGGCGAAACCACCTTGGTCCCCCTGAACCCCTCCACTGCCTCCCACCAGCACATGGCAGCCTGCCACTGATACATGCTCTGGTGAAAGGACGTCACAAAACAAATGAGACTCATGCCTCCACCAGCAGCAGATGGATTTCTCATGGACTCTACAACATTTGAAAAACTGTTTGTTAATGAAAGCCTGCAGCAGGATCCCAAGCCTCCCAAATACCAGAATCTAACTCTTAAAGGACTTATAGGTCTGGAATTTAGCTGGCCTAAGACTTTATTAGCTGGAAATCTGCTCAGAAACATCACCATCGTGATGTGGATTGATTTATGTTTTTGCATCAAGACCCGGTTAATGTGGGTTTGCATCCATGAGCTGAAGAACAAGGCACAATTTAGTGTAATGGCATAACCAGTATAACCACATCAAAGGCAGCAGAGAGACACTCATTTCCAGCCCAGGGTGCATTCATGTGACTGCTGTTTGCCTGCGATCCTGAGATTGTATGAACACTGAAATTTAAAGCGGAAGGGGGTGTACGTGAACCAGTGAAGGGAGACGCTTGCGTGAGCCTTCGCAAAGGCAACACACAGAGGAGTTTTGTTCCAAACTATCTCAGATCTTTCAACAGTTCCTCCTGCCTAGTTTACCCACATCTCCTATCCCAACGCTGAGACAGGGGATCCACTCTGCAGAGAGTTAATTCTAGGCAGCCAAGTTCATTTGCGGTGCAAGTCTCCAGACATTAGTTAGGGGTGTTATCCCCAGGAGAGAATTTGCCCACTGGCATCTGTGCTCAGCCTGGATGAGCAGGAACAGCTTCCTTGACTTACAGAGCTGATTTGTGCCAGCTCTGAATTTGGCCCCGTGTCTTTCTTTTTGTTCCATGTATAGTTAAATAGACAAGATGAAAAAGCCATGACTAATTAGACTGTTAAATTAAACTGCTTTAAATTTATTTTATGTGATGCATAAAGTTCATAAAAAGAGGTACCCAGAGTAGTATCAGTGACCTTTCTCCAGGAGCTGCAGTCCACCCGGATGCTTTTTTGAACCAATTGGCTGAAAACTCCTGGATTTCTTAACACCTTTTATTCCCTCTCTGCCACTTTCAAACCTGAAGGATTTATTTTTATCAGTCCCTCACCCACATAATGACTTTAAAATTCCTTAGGTTCATACCTTAAAATATAGCTGGGAATTAGAAGTAATGCCAATTAACAAGTCAAGGCTCAAAGGCACTGATGGAGTTAGCTTGCACTTCTCCCTGGAAAACTGTCATAAGTATATATAAGAATCAGCACACCCCAGGATTTCTGTTCAAAAGCGCCGCCTTCATCCTATTTCCAGCCCTGCCGCCACCGCGGTGCTTCTGGACTAGACAGCCCCGAGCCAAAGGGGGTCGTGGCAGACCTGCACTGCCCCACAAGTGCCTACCTGGGCAGTTCCTGAGCTCCAAGCTCCAAAATAGCAGCAAATCCTAGCACCTCTGTCTGGACAGGCTTGGCTGGCGTGTCTGCCTTTGGACCCACCACACCTCAAAGGCAGTTTGTGTGCTTCAGGCATCAGCTGATCACTGGATCTGAAAACCTGGAATTTCGAGACAGACAAAACCCCCTTATTCGATATGCAGACGTTCCTCCCACTCCCATTTACTAGGCACACAGATAAAAGGCAATTTGGTTAGACCTCGTGAGCCTCTGCTCCAGGATTTGGCACATTAAGGAGGCCAGAGTTTAGTTCCCAGGTCTGTCGGTGGCTTCAGGCATGTTATTTCACTTCCCCCAATTCAGTTTCCTCCTCGGTAGCAAAGTGATGCTTCCAATATAAAATAGGATGTCTGCCCTCTGGCCACCGTGCGCTGGTCGTTTTACTGGAAATGCTGCTTTCACCCTTCAGGATCCCTCAAGGGGTGGGGTAGGGGTGGCTGCAGAGACACAGGCAGCATCCAGGCACCTGGGGAGAGGGGCTCTCTTGGGAAATTCGGCAAGAGAACGAGTTTTGTTCTTTTGTTACTGAGAGCTCCTTGCATCCTCTTACTGCTACTACCCTTTCAGCTGTTAAAATGACCGTCCCTATTTCACACTTCGTTAGGAGTGATATTGGTTAATTCAGTTCCCAGCTCCAAGGTTTGGGCTTTCTTCTCGTACATTGTCACCATCCCCTGAGCACCAATGGCCAGCACAGTCCAGGCCAAATTCTGCCTGCATGTACCTCCTGCAAGAGCTGCTGGTAGCAGAGTTTGGCCCCCTCTGATCCCAGCCAGGAACGGAAATGGCTGGGAAACCTCCTCATACCCTCATGCTGGGTGGGACAGGACTGTGTCCTCCTGGTGGTAGGCTGAAGCACCTGAACTTTCTATGCCCAAGAAAGACAACCAGGGAGGGGAGATGCATTTTCGGAAGCCTAAAATGGTATATAGTGGCTGCAGCATACTCTGCTCCCACCGATGCTGCGCTTCCCTACTTTGTATCCTTTATTTGGGAAGGATGAGTTTTCAGGGAAGGTGTGAATATCACTCCCTTCGCAGCTAATCCTGCCACGCCAGCGGCCCACAGGCACACTGTATTGCTAAGCAACACTTGGCAAAATCCATGCCAGGTTGTGTCGGTCCCTTTTGATGTTTCACAGAAGCATTGTCATTTTCATCTCTGGCATTGTTTCCAGCATTTTGGGTGTCAGTGTTCCTGAAAACCATCACAGAAAGGATGTTTATTGAACTGTCAGAGGGTGAATGATTGACACTAGGCACAAGTACTTTTCATGTTCAGGTTTTGGCATGCCACAATTGGATTATTTCCTGATAAATGCCATCCAATTCTACCAGATGGACCACTGAGAGATATGCCAACCTGTGTGAGAAATGGAGTAGATGCTCAGTGCCACTTATTGGTAGATGTGTGCTTCTCCAGTCTATCCTTTTGTGTAGCTGCAGGGTATTTCGCTGAAGCAGTGACTTTCGTGATGCTCGTAATTAGAAGCGCGAGGCAATTTTCATTGTGGAGAAGGGTAGATTTTGATGCCCAAATTTGATTTCCTTCACCTTAGTGTGGAAGTGCAATACCTGTTCCTTTCCTCTGGGATTTAATGTGTTCTCTGCGACTTGAGCATTAAAGAGCCATGAATTTTGAAAGTCGGGTATTTCTCATATATAAATAATTTCAATAAACCAATCCTCTGCCTTCCCGTTCATCTGCTCCTAATGGCTCATTTACACATCGACACGCAGCGCCAGGATTGTACGGCAGGTACAACGTCTACGAGCAAATGCATTATACATACCATCCAAAGTTTATTAAACAGCCGAGTTCATTTCATTGACACCCAGCTGGAGAGCGGGTGGTTATCAGTGGTCTCGGAATGACGAGGGCCGAGCGGCAGCATGGGGGGACAATGTGACCTGGGGACGGATGGCAGCAGGGGGGGTGTAGGTTGGTCATGGCTGTGAAATTGCCCTGGAGCTATTGAGGGTATGCGGGGAATTAAGGTATGAGGGGATTAAATTGGAAGAGCTTTTTCATCAGTACAGGTGCCTGTGCCGAGCAGAGGGGAGAAGACAGGAACCGTCTCGCACGCCCTCAGCACAGGCACAGGGTGAGGAGGTGCCACAGGGCACAGGAGCTTTGCTCTAGATTAGTTTGGCTTTGCTGGGTGCAGAGAGAGATTTGCCTTTTTCTGTTTGTTGGGGGTGACACAGGGGGACATCCCTAATTCTGGGGGATGGAACATCGCAGGCCTGTGAAAACATGATTTCTTCTGTCTGAACTGACCCACCGGCGAGACAAAAGAAACATTAAGTTATCTATTCCTGTACTGCTCGGCACTTTAATATATACATAAAAAGCAGGGCCTTTGTACTATACCTAATGAGCAGAAGTGAATAATGTGGTATAATTAGCTTCCCTTTCTCAGCCTGCTCTCTCAGATATCTCAACACACTTCTGACAACAGCATGGTACAAGTGGTGACTGGTGCCTACATCTTAGATTTACCATCAGTTCATTGTTCTGCACTCACACATTTTTCATCTTTGCCACTCCAAGGGCCTCTCTCCACCGTACTTATTTCTACATTTGAGCCGTTGGCTTAATCACTGCCAGCTCAAACGAAACATGGCTCAGACAGAGGCTTTGGGGAGGAGAGGCTGTTACTGCACCTTCCCCTCTCCAGGGACCTGCGGTCAAACCCTTGGGTGCACACATGCACGCACACACAACACCCCCGAAAACGTGTCTGACTGACAGCTTGGACCCACGATCACCTAAAAATAACAAGTAGAAAAACCAGGTGGTCCTTTTTTGGATGGCCTTAATTAACTGAGGCCTTGATCCTGCAGCGGTTCCTGCATCAGGCGAAGTCTGCTTCGCACCAGGGCTCTGCGATCTCACAGCTGCTGATTTCCAAAGTTCACAAAGCACCAAGAAAAAGAAATGTCCACAAAATCCTAGAGCTCTACGTGATCGCCTACTATTTCAGAGCCAAACTCAGAATAACAGCCTTTTCTGTTTTGCTGTGCTTTCGAGAGGCAGTCAAGAGGCAGCCTGATTATGCAGGCCTTTAAAAACCAGACAGATCAAAAAATCCTGCTCCCAAAAAAAACCTGTCCTGTAAAATGATGTTACTGGGGTTACTTCCAAGGAAGTAAGTGCAGTTTTTATTGCAGATTTGTTAGTAAGCTAATAAATCAATTCAAAAGCAACCCTGTTTAAAAACCTGTTACGGGGAGCCGCAGTAAAACGAAGCGCACGCAGGTAATACCACTGGTCTTGAGAACTTCAAGAATTTCCTTAAAGTAATAACTTTAATTCAGTTCTTTCTGGCATAAACTTTTTCATCCCATTATGTCAAAAACTGTATTATCCATCCATTTGTCTGTCAGAACGATTCCCCCCGGGCCCATATACCACTGGTTCTTCTATTCTAAACCTCCCCATTACATCCTGCTATCAAGAGTCACAATTTTCAGCTAAAGTCTCTTGTGACTTTTGACAATGTTTTACAGTGAACTAGACCAGGAAGCTCAGAGTTAAAGGAAATCTTCCATTCTGGCAATGAATATGTAATAGGCATTACACTGTGCAGTATACCAAAAATGTAAGGTTCATTAAGTCTTTCAAAGGCAAGAACTTCCATGTAGCTTTGAATGAACCTGTCTTCACGATGGCATTAGCAAATGATATTTTGGGGCAGGAGATATTAATACTACACATTAAGGAACAAATTTGTTTAAATGCTCTATAGCTGTGTGTGGATGCAGATGATCCAGGAATAAATAAAAAGTGAATAGTCGTCCAACTTTATATGTAAATTGTCTTTGGCTTATATACATAAGAATGCTCTTTGCTACTAAATTCCTTCATATTAACAAGCAGGAGTGTAACTAATATATAAAATAAAGTCATTCTCTTTAATGAGAATGCTAAATATTTTAAAGAAATGCACAGCTATGAAATATTGTCAAGGGCATTTTTATACTTAAGTTTAAGAACACTTATGACTTAACTGTTGAATAATTTAACACATTCAGCCTTGAAGTACTATTTATGTATGTTTTTTAATGTTCATACTTATGTTGGCTTTTCTTTGCTCAGGATTTAGAACCTTTGATTTCTGTTTATAAAATTTACATCTTTAATCTCCTAGCTCTGTGCATTTCCCCATCTGACTCCTGCAACAATATAGGCACAAAAAAAAAAATGCTGAGAGGAGAAAGGAGCTAAAAGCCTCACACAGCTTGGAACAGGGACCGCGTGGATTTTAGCAAGCCTAAGGACAGGTTTTAAGGAAATGAGCTCCAAGTAGAAAACCTCGATAAACGTGAGCCACTTGTACAGCTCAAACAGAGAGTCTGCAAATGAATCTATAAGGTTTCTCCTACAAGCGAAGAAAACCCCACAAAGAGGCCTGGCATGTGATGGGAACCCTGACTCCTACCACGTCAGTTCTTTTGGGGAGCCCTGTGCCCAAACGCATGTGTGTTGGAAGGCGAGGAGGAAATTCCCCATGCAACACCTGCATGGGTGGCAACACACAGCTGGGGCTGAGGGGGGAAATGACGTCCAACGGGTGGGTGCCTGGGAGTCTGCCCCAGCACAGACCCACCGCCGCATGCGCTGGGGCAGGGACAGTGTTCCCGGAGTACTTGGCAGACCTTGATCACTAACCTACCTTCGCGCCCAAAATGTTCGGGGTCGTTTGGCTCATCACCACAGGCAAAAGTTTTGCCGAGCAACAAAACAGAAGCCGAAGTCTCCCTGCGACCATGATACTGCACAATGTTTGCTCTGGGATAAACAATAACATCAACCGAAACTGTTTACAGCGTATCTTGTCACCTTCCATTACGGTCTTTCGCAACATGCTGCTGGCTCGTGACACAGCAGATGTAACTTGACATGTCATACGCTGAGCAGCGACTTTCAGGAATTTCTACGACGTGTTTCTTTCAAAAAGCGGCGCCTCAGCCAGACGGTTGGGCCGTGAGTGTGTTTAAAGCCCAGGCTGGGAAAGCTGGGCTGAGATGCAGAGAGCACAGAGAATATTTGCTCTGACTTTCCAGCTGTATTTTATGTGCTACAAGCCATAGGCAGGGAGATGGACAGATCATCTAGCACGATGGATGAGCTGCTGCCAAGCCGATGTTACTGCGTAACTATGGGCCCCTCAGTACCCATTCTGACTCTGATAGTCATCACTTGCCAGTGTCCAAATGGATTATATATATCTGGCATGTTTATGGTATAAAGGAAGATGAATCTGAATATCTGCGAACCTTGGGCTCACAGGATGATGCATTTGGAAGGGAAAGCAAGTTTTTCAAGGGCAAAAAAAAAAGTTAGTAGGGTTTTATCAAAGGGAATTAACCTAAGCCCCTCTCACATCAGGCTGCACTACCACACTGTAAGAGATCACTTGGCTGGGGAGGCAGAAGGAGAGCATTAGGATTAAGAGTAAGAATGGCCACATGTATTAGCGCAGCGATGCCTTACGAGCTGGAAATTGTACGTGGTGGCCACTGGCACAGCGGGTGAGTAATTTCTTCAGTGCTGATGTTGATTCAGACAAGCAGATCTGCAGAAGTAGTCACAGGGACCTGGTCCTGTGGGGTTCATAAAGTCAGATCATGGCTCAGCAGGAGACCCTTGAGGGAGGAAAAGCAGGGATCCGTCCCAGCCTGCCCTGCAAGAGACACCATACTGGATCATCCCACTGAGCAAAGGTGGCTGCTGGGGCATATCAGCCTTCCCTGGTGAGCACTTTGGGAGCAGCTGCTTTCTAGCTCATGGACATTCTTTGGTCAGGAGAGGCAAAACAGAGAATCATGAAAAACTAGAAAGACTGTGAGATACAGAAGACAAGAAAACTACTCCCTTGCTGTGCTGGACGAGATCCTCCAGCAGTGGCAATAGGATCTCAGTGCTGAGACGCAGCATCACTGAAATGTAAGTATTGCCCCCACTGGGGTCTTTAACTCGGCGACACTGTCAGCACGGTCTTTGCATCCCAGGAAGGAGATACCTAATTTACTCAGAATAACCGCTAGCACTCTGCCTTTGCTTTCCAACAGACCTGAACAAGGAGGCAGTTCTGTTCCACAAAAGCAACATTAAATGAAAATATGTAAATAAAGAGAGAAACGGAGAGTGAAAACACTTGTCATCTTCCTGAAAGTAAGCGACTCTGCGCATGTCCTTGGGATATTGGCAAAGGGATCCAGAAACCTCAACGGGAAGTCAAAGTTTACAACAGGAATTCAAGACAAAATGAATGCTGCAGCTGCAATACACAAACTCACAACCTTCCCAGGCCTCACTCCTTTACGAAACACCAAAACCTCTGGATCTCATAGCTTCAAGAACCTCTTTTCCAAGAGTGCCTCCTGTAAAGCTTAATTTCCTTTTGAAGTCTGCTTTCTGTTTTACTCTATTTTGATTTTTTTTTTCTTTGCTAAGAATACATTTAGGTAGGAACTGGCCTTTACATCCACAGGCAGCCGTGGCTATCAGTCAATCTATCAGTAAACCGCTCATGAAGTTCACTAGACAAAGGGTTAGTGCAGCTAGTACCACAATAATGTAGAAACAGAAATATTACAAAGTAAAGGCTTATAAAATAATAAAAATTCTACTTAGTTCAGATACCTCCCAGTGCCTTTGGCAAAATACCTTAAGCATTCCACATAAGGCGGGCATTGTCTTTATAAGATGGCACCTCATAAAATGGTATTAAATATCACCAACGGGGCTTCATATTTCATCCGGCAGGGTTTAGGCCAGACATGTTCTATATCACACATTATTAGAATGACATCTGCTTTGCAAGTTGTGTACCCAGGAGCATACCTTGATAACTCATTTCAGCACTCATTCTCGAGGCTTCTGTGGCTTCGTAATACCTAATATGTTTAACTCATTTTGAACAGAAGTCTAAAGCCTGTCGTGGCCCTCTGGCCAAAACTGTAGCTGTCAGGCAACGGAGCCAGCTATCAAACATTACTCATTTATCATTAGTGGTGATGCAGCTGTACAGAGAAATGTACCCACTGAAGTGAAGGGCTGTCAATTGTTCCCTGTATAATACTCCTCTTCTCAACAGGGCATTTCTCCATGGATGTATAGCTAGTACACTTTGCTACTTCCCCATAGCGCAGGATTTATAGTAGCCAGGAAATGGGGAACATATTTTCATTTAAATGGGTCTGCCACGAGATGAATAAAGCAATCATCAATAGAATCTATAAGCAGAGAGATATGCGCCGCGCTGTTTATAAACATCACGTATAGGCATGTATATGTATAAGCATGTGTGTGTGCGCGCGCTCATACGCACACGCGGTGCTTATAGATACGCTCTCTAGATCCATATCGGCATTTAAACATTGGCTCCTGTTCAGTACCAAAGGCTCCGCTTCCTCTTTGCTCACCATTTCCATAAGAAGATGGGAATGTGCAATTTAGGCTTCAAATTTCCATGTCTATTCTGCTTACAGAACTCAAACACACGCTACCTTGAACTTCACTATCCTCAACTCTGCTCCCCAGGGAGGAGAACAGCCAGATTAAATCTATATGAGAGATCTCCTGACTGCAGACACGACTGCCTTTATTCACAAAGGCAGAGCGCAGCAATGGTCTGGGAAAGCACCACAGTTAAGATAGCATCTTCAGGCTCCTTTGAACCACTGCTGCATGCAAATATTTGTACACATGCATTATGAAGAAAGTGTGGCACAAGTCCCTGAATTTTTATTTGTCTCCATACAAGTGAGACACAGAGGAGGGAGACAGACTCCAGTGGCAAAGAGCGGAGCATCGGCTTCTGCATCTGCCTATTCGCTCACTTGGCAGGGTTTCTCCTCCAGAGCCCATGAAGGCCATGCTTTCAAGGCATTCACACAGCTACACAAATGTCAAAAGTGGGTACTTAAACAATCCAGTGGACTACTGGGACATACCTGTTGCTCATCTCTTGTATTCTGACCTTGGTCCTTCTAGGCCCAAGTTTCTAGAAAACAGAGATGCTTGTGATGCTCTAATGGAAATGGTTTTCAGCTCTTGGAGTGAGGAGCAACAGAGTAACTACAACCATGAGTCCTCTGAGCTGTGCCTGAAGGCCAACACGACTTTGAGCAGATGTTACGCAAAACCTTGATTTTATGCCCAAGTTGCCAGCCAGACCAAATTCGCCTCAAACAAGTTTGCTGAAAAATCATGTGAGCTTTCTCCAAAAAACTTCAAGAAAGCTTTTTGTCCAACACGGTGCAACCAAGAGACTATAACAAAACCATGATCAGAAGGACTCCTGTTCTTTTTTTATGGTCTTGTGCAAAGTCTCCATGAATTCTACCACTGATAATGCCACCTTGTTAACAGAACAGCAGCTGAACAACTTGGTATGTATTATTACGTATTTCTGGAATACTTCTACTGTGGGTATAGGAGCCCAGCGACCAAAACACAGCTGCACTTCAGTTCTGTCCTATGTTTAAACACAGTTGCTAGCACCAACATTGTTCTCATCCATAACAGGATGAGTAATAGGAAAAGGGATGAAGAATGCAGCCCTGAAAATTGCAGACAACATGAGATTGCTTCTGGGGAAAAGCTCCTCTCCACCAGAACAAGCCAGCAGTAGATATAGGCAAATCTGGAGCTGTCTGGGGTAGCAGTCTCTTGAAGGGATGCCATTGAGGAATGAAGTGGAAGTCCCACAGCCTACTTTGTGTATGCTGAGGATCTTCTTTTTCCTCCTCTTCCCTGCTTCTGAACACTACTTACATGCCATAGCGCAGGAATTATGCACCATCTACTATCCCTTTCACCCTGACCACCAAGGCAGGAAGCTTTGCATTGCTTTAGAAATACGAGGACATTTTGTGCCTCGCTGAAGATGAACGCAACACAAAAAAGATGATGATGAATGACAAAGTTTTTCTGGCAGATGTGGGCTATAAAAAAGATCATGATGTGGTAAAACAAGTCTAACCAATGGGGTTTGCCAGAAACGCGGTGAAACAGGCTTCCTCTGTAAAAAATGACCCCACTATATTCATAAAAGAGAAAAAGAAACACCCTGAAGTCTAGCAAACAAGCAGCAACTTGGGGCACACTGGGATTCTAAGGGAAGTGGGAACATCCACTCCTGTTTGTGCGATTTCCCACTGTTACAGCCCGTGGTCTCCCAGGGAAAGGACCCGGCACCTCGCTGTCAGGGTGCAGATCTGAAGAGCAGTGCCATGGGACTTGGGAAGTTGCCTCTGCTGCTGGCAAGCTGGGCTGGTGCTCCCTGCGCTCCAGGGAGCTGGACCATAGCTGCCAAGGCTCCCTCTTTGACCTGACCTGATTTTATCTTAGGTTTCAGGTGCCTTTGGAGCCTGATGCTCTCATATTACCACAAGTTTGCACCTACTGCTTTAGCCTTCAACATACTTAGGTACATTTGAGTTCATTCTGTAGCTTCCTTATTTAATACAGGTGTGGGCAGAAGTCCCTTGAAAGGAGGTGGCAAGCAGCGATTTCTTTAGCTACATTTGCTTTCTAAAACAGCAAAACTCACCCTTTGAACATGGCCCCTCCTTTCTTGTTTATAGCCAAACCCTGGACAGAATCCATCTTTCCAAGTCAGAAGGGATATACATGACTGCCTAAAATCCCAGGAGCCTCTCCTCAAAATAGCCACAGGGATTTGCAAACAAGTCTCACAAAACACCCTCTTTACCCATTCCCCCAGGGCTAAGCCAGTTCTCTCTGCAACACTCCTAGCTGCTTTGGGCTCTGAGGGTAGCAAGGCCTGAGCACAGGCTGTTAAAGACACGCTGCGGCTACATCGTGCAGGAAAAGTTCTTGACTTTTCAAAAGTCCTTTCTGCAATATGACATGCCAGGAGAATTTGCGGGTTCAGTTATGACTACCAAGTTAAGCAGGGGCTGGGGAGGCAAGCTGTCAGCCAGGGCTGAGCTCTGTGTTGCATTGCATGCCAGACTGCGGAGGTCAGAACCTGCTGCTGAAGAGGAACATATCTCAAAGGGGTGTGCTCCTTCCTCAGCCACTGAAGGCTAACTTCTCCTTGTGTCCTGGAAGGAAAATCAGATATGGTTGAGGATCCTTCTGGTGCAGTGCTTTGGTGTACATGGCTATAGGGGCAGGACCAGGCTCCTGCTCCCTGTTTCCCTTGGTTAGGAAGATGTCTGTGCGGAACCTCCCCCAAAAGGGGAGAAAGGAGCCCTGTCCAGTGTCCCTCCACAGGGTGTCCAGAAGTGTTATGCTCCTTCCTAATTCTGCCAAGTAAAATGCCTCGTTGCCACTACTGCTCACACGAGAGTGGCTATATCTCAGCACCATTACCTTCCCTTACTGCTTTCATTAAGGCCAAAGCACAACACCGTGCCCTGCAGCATTAGGCCTTACGTTGTCCTCTTGGTCACTTTTTCCAACATGCTGTAAGTGACAGCGTGCTATGAACCAGCGTGAGCATCATCTGTGTGCGCTCTGACTCATATGTGATTAAAACAGTGTCTGGACAGGGAAAGGCTGAATTCCAACTGCTTTGGGTGACTAAAATGAACCTGATTTTCTCACCACCCCATGACTTTTTAGGGTTACTTTATCTCCTGTAAGAGACTCATCCTTCCTATAGTTGTTCTATCTCCTTGTAACCCCACTGCACCCACATCCCATCTACTCCCTAACCTGGGTATTTTCCTCTCTTTAGACCCTGCTCCGTACCTCCTGCTCCCATTGCCAGCTGTACCACCACCACTTGTGGAGACTCTGGTCTCCTCAGAATCCCTGTATCGCTGCTGACATGCTGCAGGAAGGAAACTATTTAGTATCTCTGGGCAGAGATGCTGGGAAATGGGTATGAATAACTGTTTGGTAGTTGGCAGCCTCAGGGACTGGCCGGGAAGCGGCCAAGCAGAGGGGCAGCAGGAGGGCTGGGGGCCACGCTGTGCTCACGCTGCCCCATCTATGCAGAAACCGCCTCCTGCGCCGAGTTTCTGTGCAAACCTCAGTGTCTGCTGAGCGAGGTCAGTGTTCGTTTCAAACATGCCTCAGTGCACCATTGTTTCCCACAGCTCTTCGAGGTTTGCGTTATGATACAGTTGGTGAGTCATGCACAGATTAGTCATGGAGGAGATTTATTCTTGTCTACAGAAAGTCCAGCATGAGTAAGGACAATGCAAGTTTGGCATCAGTGAGTTTCAGTTCTGGCCAGTGCCAAAGGTGAGTTATGTCTCATACCCAGGTGCGTGGCTTAAACTGGCAGATAGGGCCACACGCTCCGTTTAACGCCCTTCTGCCCAGACTAAAACTTTAGTACAGCCAAAGTGGGCAGCAGAGGATGGGACCAACTCATCGCACAAGCTTCTCTACAAGCCAGATGCTAAACTGGCTTCTGGTGGTAATTAACTTTCACCAGACCAAGCCACCGGTATGCGAAAAGTTCTGAGCCCTAGTGAATCCTCCAAGTCTCTTACCAAACCTTACTACAAAATAAGCTGGATGAGATCTTGGCTTCAGCAAGACTGGTAACAAAATGCTCATGCGAGACTCGAGTTTTACTCCACAATGATTAAAATATGCAGGAGCCTAATTTCCCTGTGTATCCACCAGCCCCAGAGCACCTCTCAAGTACTTTAGAAAAATTTAAACTGAAAAAACTTCTGCTTTTCTTTTTTCATTTCTCGGGGACAGTAAGATCTCCAGCAAAACCAATACATTTCTGGCCAGGAAGCTGGTGTTCAGTGCCATCATTTTATCAGGCAGCTAATTTTTCTTTGATGTGTTTAAGCAGTGAGCGTAAAATTGTACCTGCTGACTGCCGCGGTAGCGACAGGTCTGCGGGACACTTGGTCAGAACTTGGGCTTCTGAAAGGAGAAAATGTTTTCATTCATATTTTAAAATTCCATTCATTAACAGGTGTATACATTTGACTTCTTCAAAGTATGCTGCAGACACAGCCTAATAAATCTCCATGACACCTCACTGCATCTCCATTTTATAGATGTGGTGATTCGAATATATCCAAGTGAAATGACTTGCCCAAGGCTAATGAAGGAATCAATGTCAGAGACAGGATTAAAAGTAGAAAAATTCCTGGCCCTCAGTCTCATAACCTAACGGTGGTCGGCATCTTACTCATATGAAAACAGGAAGGGGAAACGCATCTATTTTGAATATTGTGAAAAGTAGTTCCTAGCAGATGGGCAGCCTGATGTTTTCAAATGGCTTTACTTTGTCATGAAATATCAATAATAGGCAGGATGTGGTTCTTGTCCAAGCCTGTACCGTGGTGCGAACAGCACAAAATGTGTCACCGGGAGCTTTTAGAGCAGCAGAGGTTGCACTAGAAGAATAAAATAAGCAGAGTCTTTGAGATGTCTCTCCTGCCCTGTTCCTTAAAACCAATTTCTTGCCATGTGCTACACAGTTTGTAAAAGCTGCTTTGAAGCTGATGAATACCTGTTGGGTAATGAATCTGTAGCAAGTCGCCTATTGTCGCATCTCCAAGGCGGAACAAGAGGTCTGCAGCGCCCGTTTCTCAAACACACAGGTACTGCCCGCTGACATTTTTTGGTGGGTCTACCCACCTCTTTCTCTAGATGTTAACACAGAGCTAGGCAGCATCTTCTCTGTTGCCCAGAACATAACGGGAAGACAATGCACCTGTCTAGCTGTGTGGAAGAATAATTTAAAACAAAAAAAAAAAAAAGAAGGTGCTCTTGTGACATTAAATATTGATGAGCAAGATTCATTGACTGAGTTGGAGACAGTAGGATATGGCTTGAAATAAACCCCCATGAGGGCCACACCCCCTAGTATGCCCAGGGCCATCCCTTTAAAGGTAGGACAATTATAATTAATTGAGCAATCTGACAGAAAGCATACATCCATACGCTGGAGCAGAAAGTGACACTGTGCACAGAGCCATCCAGGACACTTGAAGGGTTAATACTGGTTCACTAGACCAAGGACAGTAAATTCTGCCTGTGGCTACCACCAGTCTATTGTATTATTATTGCAGGCTTTAGAAACAGCTTTTAATTTTAACCCTTTCCAGCCCTCTCTACTATTTTCTCTTGAAATAATTGGCATTGAATAAAATGGCATGAAACCTTCCTGGTCATACCTTTCGAGAATTCCTTTTCACTTTCAGCATTTGCAAGGCAGTACATTAAAAAATAATAATAATAATAATGCCCTATCACTTTTAACTTTATAAATGCTGCCAAAAAACCAGGTACCTTACATCCTGTGGTGATCAGCCCCCACCATCAGTGAAGAATCTCATCCCCTACACGTTGGAAACGGCACCAAGAGCATTCAGAGTGTTGACCAATATGTACGCAGAACATAGATAGTCCTGTGGCCCTTTCAGTCTCCCAGATATCTGCAGTCATTCACCTAACTGCATGTTTTAGGTGACTGGGACTTGTTCACGCCTATGAGAGCTGACAAATCAAACACATGGGAACCATTAGTTACCTCTAACGCAAAAATCTCCCTGTGGGAAACATCGTCACTGAGGACATCGTCAGCCCAAAGACAAGCTAAAGAGAAACAGCTAATGGAGAAGGGATTATCTAAAGGAATGCAGGGGACAGCAGGGGACTGACTCAGTGACCCAGGAGGTCCTTTCCAATCCTCTTCTTCTCGTGTTGAAGTTGATGGGAGGCATCTCCACTGACTTCAAAGGGCTTTTATCCGGCCCCAGTTTCATTTCTTTTCAATATATAGATGCAAGAGTAATGTCACATGTGATTTTCATGAGACATGCTAACACACAATCAGTTTTGGGAGCAGCATGATGAACCCAGGTAGATAAATTGTTCATTCCAAACTGCTAAATATGCCATGATCTGAAAAATATATCTCTTCATATCTAAAGTGCAGATAAGTGCAGCGGTGTCACAACTGGATTTCCAGTCATCATTAGCCAAATACACCAAATAAATTGTCCAGTTACCTGTTCGTGCTTTTCACAACGTGAAACAAGGTGAACAAATGTTTTTGATCTGGGGATCGACTCACCACAAGACTGGTCCTGTTCTCCAGCAACAGGAAGGAGAGCCCCAACATCAGTGTCCCAGCATGAAACCTGGAGCTTCGTATAGAAGGTTATTTAATGTACATGGGACATCACTCATTAGCCACAAAATGCTCTGGAAAGAAGTGTAGAAGCCTCACATTGATGGCCTCAGAAACAAGGAAGGAGAAGGTAGAACTGGGCGGCTTTATAATTACACAGTATTTTCTTTTCCTCTCTGTTTTTTTCACTGAGCAGGCATCCAGCCTGCTCAGTAGAGTCACTCCAATATGTTATCTAATGGCTTCATCTTTACTTGTGAGATTCCCCATCTGTGGCCAGACTGTGCCACTGCCTTGTTCAGCCGAGCAAGAGAACAACATTCATTCATGTGCTCAGATCTTAGGAGAGAGACCTTGCTCTAGAGCAACTAAGCTGCTCCTTAGTCAGGTCTGAACCTCTGTACTTAAGCCGGCTTTTGATGAAACTTTCCTCTGGATTTCAATGCTGCTTTTTATAGCTGGGCAATCTGTTCGCTCACTCTGGCTCCATCCCTGTTTTTCTTGTTCTTTACAACAATATCATTCTGATCTGCATGGTGGTCTCACATTTTCCTCCTGAGCTTTCTGCTTCCACCTTGTTTTCAAAGCCAGATAACAAAAGCAATGATCTCTAGTCTACAGTTGCTTTGGAAGGCTGGATGTTCAGACATAAACGGTCCATTCTGCTATTTTTTACCTGTTGTACAATAGCTGTTTCTCCTGTCTGGATGCTTCTTTACTCACTTTCCTTTTCCATCTCCTCATCATTTACTCTAAAACTTTAAATGATTTATAAAATATGTAAAACGATATCATGCCCAGTTTAGTTCTTCTAAAGCACAGAGTCATTTCCTCCTATTGGGTTCACAGTGCCTCTAATGAGGATGCTTTGTGGAAGGATTCAGCCACCCTGGGACACCGATACAGCCACTTCAACTCCTCAGATGTGGTGGGTCTTTCTCATGACCAGGACAGATGAACAACACTTTGCCATGAGACAAGAGACAGTCAAGATGCTGAAGATATCCTGGTGTGAATGCAGAGGTCTGAGTGCTTCATGGCTCTATCTGAAACTTCACAGTACATAGCATACCCAGAAGGTGTAGGCATGCCAAAACCTGTTGTCTCCCCCATCCTGAGGGCATCATTCCATACAAATGATGGGAAAAGCATGGGCAAAGATGAGGGAGAGAGACTGCGGCACATACTCAGCCATTAAGTAAAGCTCTAGGAAGAGCAGGCTGAGGAATAGGGAACCATCACTGATCCAGCTTCTCATTGTAAGGCAATTGTAATATGGTTTAATCGGTTGTCTTCTACTCCATTCAACTGCCAGCTTCAAGTTAAAGACCCATGGCCAGAAACAGAGCCCTTGGGGTCTTGCCACAGCCTCACCGATGGCATCTGAACCACCCAGGGAAAATCACATCTGACAGGCTGGCAACAAAACAGCCAGTGTTGGGGATAAGGGCTTAGTCCTCACTCCACCACCATGCTCTGCAGACACCTAACAGGAATCCCAAGGGGCCCTCACGTGCCTCAAGATGCGATGCAAGGACATCAGCAAATGCTGCAGACAACTTGTGCACGTTGCAATCTCTAGCATCCAAAGCAGAAGGGCCCGACATGAGGACCAATGGTGCATCTGCATGTCTGAAGCCCCTCATGTTCCCAAGACAGCCTGGATCCACAGCTGGCACCAGTCTGAAGTTGGATCAAAACGCAGTTCCCAGGTAGCCTTTATTTGGGTGTCCATCAGTTCATAACAGACCTGCAGAATCGCTCCGGTTGAATTCATGATTATCTCATCAGTGGCCACATGTCACAGAGGGAAAACAGTCGTGGTTTGCCTTAATTTACAAGTGTCATCTCCACAAAATGGAAAGAGGAGCATGAGAACAGCAACGCTGAACTGATTTGTTCTGGCACCAGTACACCAAACGTGGCAAGATATACCTATGACTGTCACACACAAATTTAGGAGATAGCATGCTTGCTTTTTATTTGATTTTTAGCAGGTCTCTCCACAATAAATATAAGAGCAGAATGCATAAACAAAGTGTCTGGCACTTACAGTTTATCTTGGTGACGGGAAATTTGATTGATGGACAACAAGTTCAGGAAGTGGCAAGTGCTCAACACAGGGCTAAATAACCTTTTGCTGCTGGGTTTAATTTTTTTTCCTCAGTTTCTCTCAGCCTTCACAGTTCATGGCTTGAAGTTGCTTTGTTCTAGTGCTGCATCAGCTGCTGGGAGGGGGAAAAAAACCCTTCCCTATTTTTTTCCTTATATATTTTCACCGATCAAGTTGCTTATCACCAGGGCAAGAATTAAATGGAGAATTTTACATGTCCTCCTTGTTTTCTCTTTCACTTCAGTGGGATAGAGCCTGAGACAGACTTTCCTGCTTGCAAAATGCTGATTTTTAACCTATCGCTATTACTGTGGTACCAAAAGAGTGGAGAGGTGCAGGCACACAAGCAGAATGAGGTAGCTCAGAGGAGATGCCTGTCAAAGCAGGCTACGTTCTTAAAGCATGGGAGGAAAGAAAATTATTTTGCAGAGGGGGAAACTGAGGCACAGAATCTTATGGTGATTTGTGTCCAGGAGCCTACAGGAAAAGTATGTCAGAAGGGCAAGCACAAGCCAGAACCCATGGCTCCTAATCTTGTACCTTAGCAACAAGACCACTCTCCCTCTCCACACAGGCTCAGAGAGAAGGGACAACCTTCTAGGAGGGAAATCCTTGTTGGATTAAGCACTTTGCTTGCTTGTCTCTTCTCACCCCTTTCCTCCTTCAAAGCACGGAGAGGGGGCCAGGTGGAGGAACAGTTCCCCCCCACATACATCCAGCAGGGTCTCAGGGCTGCTCAGTGGTCCCCGAACGCCCACACCCCTCGGCCGGGGAGGAGGGCTATGATTTGTAATTGCAATATTTTCATTATCGTCTCTTAGTTCTTTGCACACTAATGTCAAGAGCTTTGTCTTTGTAGTGTTATTGGCATTTTTCATCATATTCATGAAGTGTGGGTCAATTTTCTTCAAAAGGCTCACTTCGCCAACTTGCCACAAAGACAGACAGTAATAAATTCTACTAGTGCACGGCGAAGGCTTCGTAGCTGCAAGCAACAATAAAAAGCAATGAGCTGGGTGTCACTAAGTAACTCCAGTTTACACTGCATTTTCTTCTTTTATTGAAAACTCAGAATATGAATTTATTAATGAATACACAGGCCTACTTTGAAGGGGTACGTGTGTGAGTGTGTGTGTGGTGTGTGTGGGGGGGTCCGAGTCAATTTATTTGGTATTCACACAGTGTGTGCCTACATTGTATTGTTTCATCATTTTATGGCCAGGCACAGCTTGTTAGGCTGTGGCCCTCCAGAAAAAAGCAGGCTCATATAGCAACACCTTGACGTAGATGTACAGCTGCTTTCACTGTGGCTGTCTCACCTTTAGCCCCGTCTGTCTACTGCCGGCTTTCATTTTCCGCATTCATACATCAATAAGCTTTGCATGCTGACACCTAATTTTGCAGGCTACTTTGGTTATGGAGGCCGTGTTTTGCATATCACTACCCACCCCCTTCTGACATCTACTGCCTTTAAAGAGGGAGAGAATAGAGAGAGCACGAAAGAGGGATTCTTTTCTTCTCAGCCTAATCAGAGATTTCTTTATATTTGTCAAAAGCAGATCTGCCAAATCAACTTTAATTGATTCTTCCACAGTTCTCGTGTATGATTTTTGAAGGACTGGGCTTGTGTTCCAAGACACAGTGTTGTGTTTCAAACAAATATGAGGTTTCTACAGCAAATCAAATTTGGATGCCAATTAGTTAGCATTTTCCATTCCAATTAAATTTGAGACCTTTCTGATTTTGAAAGACTTACGAGTCTATGCATGAGCGTACGCGTGTACACCTACCCCTCTCTCTTTTTATAGAGACACAAAGATGTATATGTATAAAATATTTAATGTGCCCTCAGTGGTCTAATAAGCAGGGAGGGGTTATAGCTGCCCATTTAAAGATGCATTTTGGAGGAATTCTTTTTTTTTTTACTATGTTTACTTCACAACCAGCCCGTTCTGACCTGTTATGTGACACCACAAAGGTTTTTTTACTTCTCAGTCAGGTGGCTAATGTCATTATATCGTTGACAACTCATAAAATGTTATAATCTAATAGGGCTTTCCCTCCCCACACACATGCAGTGAAAGCTCATTGTGGCAAAGAAAGGATTAGGGGCAAAAAGCGAGATTAATGCTTAAAAAAATGGGAGCAGGCTGAGCCCAGATAGGATACTGTAGCTTAAAAACAAATTTAATTTGTATATTAAAATGTGTCTTGATCTTATGAGATTTACTCTAAATAAACCCAGTGTACAATACGGGGCATTTCTTCCTGGGTATTGCATATTTCAGCAAAGTCCATATATCTGTTTTGAATGAATTTTGAAAAATAAATTCCTCCTTTTATGACTAAAAATCATGTTTTAGGCAGACTCATAATGCAAAGGTGAAGACTGAATCCAATACTACAACAATGGAAAGGAGAAAAAAAAGCTTGTTTAGATTTGCTAGAACTAAAATGTACCATCATGGTCAACCAAGAAAACCTACCCTAGACAATATCTGTGCTACATACCATCATGGTTAACCAAAAAACCCTATCCTAGACAATATCTGTGCTATGTACCATCAAGGTCAACCAAAACCAACCTATCCTAGACAACATCTACACTGTGGAGAAGAAATCTTCCTGGCGCACGTGGGTCCGATTGCCACGCAAGGTGCAAACCACCTGCCAAGAAGTTTGTCCCTTGGGTCCCTAAAAGGACCTTAGGAGAGACAGACAGACAATCCAGCTCCACCAGACATCAGGAACAGACAAACCCATTCCTGTTCTCTTCCAAGGACTCAAAACCACGGCAGTAAGCAATTCACCCTCAGCAAAATTCAGGTGGGAACAAGCACACGCCCGTGTTTCTTTGGGAAAGGGATTAATTAGTTTCTTCCTCTTATAAAACATAAAGAAACAAAGACAGAGCTTGAGAAGGTGAGAAAATCCAGGCACACTTTGCCAGAGGGGAAAAGCAATAATCTTCAGGTAGTTTGGCACTAGTACACCACGTGGTTTGTATTCTGTCCTACTCCGTGTAACTACTACTACCCTACAGGACCAAAAGCAGCAAAATGAGAAATTATGATGGGTATTGAACACCATTCACACACTCACAGTGTTGCATCTGATGTCAATTAGCATCTGTGTTAATAAAATTATTCTACAAGGGGAAAATCTGTGGTGCTGAACAGACCTCGGATTCCTGTTTCGGGACAGGCTTTGTTTTGTGGAGTGTTTAGCATACACAGACTAAAATCCAGGGGAAATGTGTCTGGCATGAGATCTTTGATGGATTTGTGTTGGGAGAGTTTTTATATGTGGTCAAAAAATGTGTGCTTTAGATGAAATTTTTCAAGCCAGCTTCTCTTTATACCTGGGTGAAAAACAAGCCTTTTGGGTGAAAAACAAGTCTTTTGGGTGAACAAATCTGCAGATCTGCTGATAGCTTAGACTTTGATTTGACTGACTGGACAGGTTGAGGAGGAAAATATCAGAGAAGTGTGCAAACATTTTGCAACTCTCAAAACAAAAACATCTCAAGCCTCTTGTATGAAATCTCTTTGGCTTTGATACGCTTTAATTGCTGGCTTGCATCAAAACAAAAGGGTTCAACATAGAAATGAAGCTCTGAAACTAACACTGAACGTCAAACTGGCCTGTTAAAGTTTTAACCCTTTTTTTTTTTTTTAAATCAGAAAAAGTCTAAAATTTCATTTTTGGTTCATCAGTTTCTCTTCTACATTTCAGGTCCTGCAGTAACCCACCAAATCCTCTACTTATCTCCCATTGTGCTGACTTCTGTAAAAAATGTAGCCCTTCAAGCTACAAAATGATAGAGGAAAATCAGAGAACACACAATAAAGTCTATAAAATTATGAACAGTATAAGGAAAGCAAATAGAAAAGAATTAGTCATTATTTCTCACAGCATAAGAACTAGGGTGCACCCAATTACGAGGCAGTGGGTTTAAAATAGCCCATAAGAAACACTTTTACAGAGAATAACTAAATTATGCAACTTACTGCACAGCATGTTGCAGAGGCCAGGAATATAAATGGATTTGAAATGTGATTAGACAAATTCACAGTAGAGGTCTACAGAGAACTGCCAAGCACCATGATTTGGTACAGCCTCTGATTTGGGAAGTCCTACCATGCTACCTGGCCAGGGGTGTGGAGGAGAGAGGTCCCACCCCACACATGGCTGACATGTCCTGACAACACTATGGTGGCTGCAGAGCCAGCTGGGACCATAACGTCACCTTTGCAAAGGGAGGATGTCCATGAAACAATATTGCAGGCAGTTTTAGGTTGCTCATGGGA
The DNA here is from genome assembly GCA_013400835.1 of Zapornia atra. Taxonomy (NCBI): domain Eukaryota; kingdom Metazoa; phylum Chordata; class Aves; order Gruiformes; family Rallidae; genus Zapornia; species Zapornia atra. Next base: position 71,408 of record VZTU01009610.1, read on the forward strand.
TGTCCTTCCCTGGCTGGCTCCAGTTGGACATGCTAAGGGAAGTGGCTGAGGAGAGCTCCTGGTAGGAGCAGCACCTCCAGACCCCTAAGGGAATTGTTTCGCTGCCAAATGCATGCTGGGCCCTTGATCCAGACCACACGTGCTGCAAAAACAATAGTGCTGATGAGTGATTATGCTTCTTTGTCTGTAAAGTACTTGTACCAAGGTGCACTTGTGTATCTGGTATGCAACAGTGCTTATATTAAGTTCTTTATGTCTTTGTCACTTTAGTGATATTTAATTGTAGGGTAAACTGGAAAAGAGCAAATTAAAAGAGGGCCACAGGCTGGTTTGCTAATGGTGCCAAGAAGTGCCCTGTTCTGCAGGAGGAACGGGCTTGAGAGACCAAGATGGGCACATAAGTGTGGCTGAAGTGAGCCGTCTTTAACTGCTGGCAAAGAGCAGAGCAAAGGTTTTCAACCATTTCTTGATTTATGGACCCTTACACTTCCAACAGAGAGGTGATCACCTGAAACGGTGAATTAAAGCCTCCTGACAATGGGCTTTTTTTGGTTGCCTTTCAGGCACCCTTTAGAGAGGTGGCTCTGGGACATGTGACCCAGCTGGAAACCTGGCACAGGAATGAGCAAAGGGACAGGTAGTGTACAAGTTTGGGGTTTAGCTTTGCCATGCCATCTTTCCATTTCCTATCTGTGATTGGAGACTAATTTTTACAAGCCTTCATTTTCCTCCATAGTTCGAAGGCTAAAAAGGACCATTAGATCATCTGTTCTGACCTTTTACATCTAGAGGCCATCATACTTCCTCCAGTTTATGAGTACCTCCATAAAATAACAGCCCATATTAATTTCAATCACCACTGAGGGAAATAAACCTGCTCCAGTCAGAAAAGGGTTTCTCTGAGGTTCACCATTCACGCTCGCATCATTCACATCTTTTCTAATTACTAGTCTATTTTGCCTCTGTATATCCATGGATGTATTGTTAAAATACTGGAAATCAGTGTTTAAATTACAATGGCATCCCATTTTGGTCACACTTTACACAGTAAAAGGATCCCCATTGGGAAGATGTGGGCTATCGAAGCAGCCAAGGCAAAAAAAACCCCAACAAACCACCACCACCAAAAAAAAAGGGAGCGATCACTGTTCTCTCTAGCCCACATAAACCCAAAGAGATTAAATGATTGGTCAAAAGTCACCCTGAAGATGGTGGCAGAGATGGAGCTGAAACCTACTTCTCAAGTCCAATCTGGAGTTTTAATCACCAGAACACCCTTCCTCTCCCTTCATTGCTTTCATTTATCATTTCAGGCTAGGCAGACTACATCGAAATGATGGCTTTGTGAAGCATAGAAACACAGTTTTACGGGCAATAAACAATAAATATGAACCTAAGAGACATCTCCAGGAAACCCTGCTACCAAAAATAAGTCCCTTTTCCTTTTCTTTTTCCCAGAAGATGGCAAAAAAATCCCTGTTCCTTTCCCCTCCTGACCATGCCACTTTGCTGGGCTCAGCCTGCTGCCAGCCACACCGCCCTGGCCGTGCCAACTCCCCCTGCATGGCACGTTGGCTGCAGGATGGCAGCGAGCTCTCCTTCTCCTTGCCAAGATGACAAAGTCCTGGCTGGCTCAGCCACCGCCTCTGCCAGTGTACCAGAGAATCGGTTGTGCTATTTCATTTAAGCTCTGCTAACTAATTATTAACTGTAGGCTCAGCATTCAGAGTGCAGACAATGGGATCAACCAGGCACCGCTCCACGGGCTGGGGTGGGGGGGGCACTGCAGTCAGCACGGGTTTCTTTTTCATTATTGTGCAGTGGAATCAGGCCTGGAGAAGTGAATTGAGAAGTATACAAAATTCTGATTAGTAACCATAATGGGGTGGGGTTTTTCTTTCTTTCCTTACGTGTTTCTTGCTCCTATCCACAGGACTCCTACTGTCCTCTCAAGCTGGGACACCAAAACCTGCACATGCTGTGAAGAACAGGATAAATTATTTTGTTTGGATGAATCCAGACCTGTATTTTGCTTGTGGATCCAGATATAAACTTTTGAGGATGAGAGATAGCCCTGCTTTATGGTATCCCTCCCCAGAGGTTGCAAGGGTTCTGTTCTGGACTGAGGTCCACTCCTCACCATTTCAGGCCTTTGTTTTGTACTATGTTTTGCTTCGTCTGAAGGCTGAACTCATATGGTATCTGTGTTACCTCCTCTCCTGAGGGATTTGTGCAGGAAACGGTTGACTTGATCTCCTCTGGCATTCCAGTCTTATTGGCTCTGTTACTTTTGAACTGCAGAACTACAGATTGGATCAGGTTTGCTGTGAAAGCAGTACCATGCTCATTCAGAAACTGGGTGCATCTTAGCAGCACTTAGGATGATTTTCCAACATGTTTCCTCATTTCTAGCAGCCTATCAATTAAGATATCTCCATCTCAGAGAGACACCAAGTGAGATTTTTGATCCAAATAGTAGACGAAGGAAAAAAATAAAAGCAGGGGGAACTCCTTCGTCCTGGAAGAGCTTAGCTTTGCTGCACACAGGGTAATTCACAAGCAGGAGCTCTGATCGCTCCCATCAGAGGAGGAACCTCACAGGAGCTGGAGCCTCTCTTCACCTAGTTTTTCCAGCACTGGAAAACACAGAGTTTTCATTAGGAACAGGGGACAGTGTCCCACTGGCCCCACCTGAGAGGTTCAGCATTAAGGAAATGGTACCCCCGCCGTGGGCTCAGCAGCACCCCCCAGGGAAGCAGCAGCTCCTCCCGAACACAGAGCACATGAGCAGGGTTTATCATGACCGGGGATAAAAAAGAGCACATGCTTTAGCAGGTCTCAGGGCAAGGATTAGAGAAAATGGGCTGCTGGATCTCAGAGAGCAAGCGTGTATCAGGATCTGAAAGTGAACTCAGCCCTTTGGTGTGGGAGCCCGGTGCTGTACCTGCAATGAAGCCTTTCCTGCAAATGGAGACATCAGAAGGAGATGACATTCCCCAGGGGCTGGCAAAATGTTATATGAATCACACACGACTCCGCTCAGGAAACATCTCTCTCAGGTCTGAGTGGAATTCTATACCAAAGACATATATTTTTAAATTAAGATTTCTTTTTCTTTCCACATTCAATACCTTGGTAGTGCTTTTTCACTAAGCAGTTATTAAAAAGAAGGACGAAACAGTCTTGTAGCGGAGTAATATTTCTTCCCCAATATTACTCAATTTACTCGTGTGATAGGCCCTCCTCTTCCTCCTCAAGCCTTCCAGTTTCAAATTCCTGACACATTTTTTAGCCAGTCCCCAGTGCTGCTAACACTTTGCTTTGCTCCTGCACAGGTCAGCATGCAGCAGGGACCCCACGTTCACACAGGCTCCCTTATGGTGTCTGTCCCGAGGCTGCAATGGGAGAAGGGAGGAGACCTCCCAAACCATAGTAGGAACCCCTGATTCCTTTCCAGGCCATACCAGGCTCTTAGAGCCACGATTGCTCACATCCATCGGTGGCGAGGCATTGTGGGATATTGTGTTTGACTCTCAACAAAGTGTGTTGCTAGGACAACGTTTATTATGATACATAATGTGAATAAAGGATGAAACTGTACACAGCGTGCTGATTTGCTATAACTGTCATCTGTGATGATAGTCTCTAGTTTATACCTCAAATGAATTTTGCATGGATGGTACCAATGCTACCAAGTGCCGCAGAGGTGTATTTTACAAAGCTGCCTGGGCCTGGCATGAAGATCATGCCACTTTAAACAGCGAATCTGTTATTGTGATGTTTGTGAGAGGAGAACAAGTGGGAAAGTCACTTTCAAGTGCAGCTCAGTGCTCTTTTAATGAGGAATGGGGTCTTCTTCAGAGTCAGCCAACTACTGAGGAGGAGCTGACACCCTTAGTAGTCAACATCCTCAAAACAGCTGACAGCTCCAGATAAATCAGTTTGTGTACTTCCTCCCCTTCTCATATCACCTGCGGTGACAGGAAAGCACTAATTTCCTTTGAGAGGGAGAGAGATGGATGCACGCGTGCATCCTGGGCATGTTGATCCTTCAGTGTAAAATTAACAAAAACAGAGGCTGGGGAGAACTGGGAATAGGCACGGCACTTTGTCAAGAGGAAGGGTTTGCAGTGGTCTGGCCCTATATTCATCATATGGTAATTTACAAATATGCATACGGCAGAGTCACATTGCGTTAGCCCCTGGAAGAAGAAGCTATGACAAACACCATGCGTTTGGTGAACCCACGTACCCAAATCACAGCTATAATCACCCCGACACGGCGCAGGACTTCATGCCAAGGGGACTGGTGCGCGGTGTGTGGCACCGGCTGTGTGCACAAGCAGCAGTCAGGAATACCGCTTCACCCTATAGACAGATACAGCCCGGCCCTGGACGTACAGCCAGGTGGGAGGTAGCTCTCTGACACCATCACCCTTGAACAGGACTTGCCCCACAAGAGAAAAGCAATTCCCAAGTGCTGAGAGTGACTGCAGACCCCAGTCCCCATCCTGCACCTGAATGAGCATGTCTGATACCCGCAGTACATTTTGGAGCTGGTGGGGATGCACTCATTTGCTGCAATCGATAGGGAGTTAAGTACTGCCTGTACCCTCTCGCACAGACAATCCTCACCACACACTTCCTGAATTCATTACCCTGACGCTGTCACATGGCTAAATGATGTTATAAAAATTAGATACTGCAGGCTGTTAAAAGCATCGCACGCTCATTGAAAAGAAACGCACCGGAGAAACCCTCCAGACAAAACCATCCAGAAATTTCTCCCTGGTAGTCAGCACAGCTCACAACTTGTCCCTCGGCACAGAAGCTACCCAGGTTGCAAACCTGACATGGGAGTGTCAGCGGGGCCGGTTCGCATTTGTTTTGTGTTGTTATTTCTGAGGTCATCTCATCCCACCATCCTGTCCTTGCTGAACTGCCATGTTGCCAGAGACAGGCTCTGACACGAGGTGAGCTGGAACAAGGCAGAAACAAAAAGGAAGACACCCAACCTGTTTGGACAGGAAAGTGAACAGCTCTGACCCTGTTTCGGGGAGGACCTTGGCCAGAAACCAGGGCTGAAGAGGGACTGTCTCCCCAGCTTCTGCTCAATGCACCCTATGTCTGAAAATTAAAAAAAAAAAGAATAATAATAAAAAAAAAACCCTACCCAAACAAACCATCCTCTAAAAAATACAGATGAGAGTCTGAGTTTTTCACGTCTCTCAACTTCTGCCTCCCTAAGCTGCCAGTAGCTGTGGAGTTGCGATGATGCACCAGGCTACGTCAGTTAAGTCACTGTTGATTTCATCATCTATATAATGGGATGCGATCAGCGTGAGCAGATGAGACAAGTCACAGCAATGACGTGTCGCAGCAAGAATGCCTAAAAGAAGGTACTCATTCGCCTGACAGCCACTTCAAACCACTTAGCAATTTACATCTTAAAATAACTATGTATAACTCTATATGCAACCAGAAAACTCTAAATGCATCTATACACGCGTGCATGTGCACGCACACGCATGTGGAATCACACACACGTGCTCCTGGGCTTTTCCAGCTAAATTACTGCCATGTGTTGTGTGTTATCCCAGAAAGGCTGAAACCCACCTCTGGGACCAAAGGATTTTAAACCAACATCTCCATGGACCAGAACCCCAGAACCCCGCTCCCCGCACAAGCCCTGTGTCCACGGCAAAAGCCAGTGCAGGCCAAACACAAAGTTCAGCCCCACAAAATGGATGAGGACGTTTCAGGGGGAGGAGGTCAGGGCCACAGTTCCATGTCTCTTGCATAACTTCTTGTGCCACACTCTCAGGAGCTTGCACCCTTCCAAAATGCCTGATTGCCCAGAGTGTGTGAGCAAGATGCTGCCCCCGCACCACCACACTGCTCTGCACTCTGTGCAGGTAACACAGAGTTACTCGCTTTCAGTCCAGTTTCATGCCAGGCTGGGTTGGGGTTTTTCTTGAGCTGTTGAGTATTTCAGTGGCAAAGCTCTTTTGTGTGTAAATAACTATTAGGTGTGTTGTGTTGGGTTGTTGGGGTTTTTTTTTTAAAGCAAAGAAAATTCATAAAATAAAGCAGACAGAATTCATTTATATGAAAAATAGAGGGTTTAAACATAGCCAATAAATTACAATAAACTGTCCACAGTGAACAATGCCACCAGATGACCATAATGGAGATCCACTGCTCTTGTGCTTTTATTAAAAGAACAAAGCACTGCAATTAAATGTAAAATCCGGTAATATGTCATCGTACCTTAAGCATCCTTTTCTCATTCATTGAACACTGTCCTCTGATTTAATTGAAGCCTCTGGTCCCTTTGAGACAGCAATAGTCCTTACTCTAGGCCAAGTTTAGCATTTCATTATTTAGTAATCTGAGATGGAGTCATGCTATTGACTCTCAAGCAATCCTCTTTGCTTCTTATAACAAAAAGGATGCCCACAGAAATAATTGATACCACATTCTACTCTCTAGTAAATCGTCCCTCAGTGGATTGTGAAAAGAGGTTTTTGATTTAGACTTAAGAATAACAAAAGTTGGGTATATTTTTCACTGATGACCCCTGTATGACATGTCCATAACCCCTTTCACAGCAGGAATGTTGGCCTAAAGGCATTTTAGCAGCTAAAAGGAGTGACTAGAGGCTTTCCAGGTTTTGTTATATATATTCAGTATATAAGTGATGCCTTCGTACAGGAAAGTCATTTTTTTCCTATAGAACAACTCACTGTAGACTTGATCTGGCCAAGAGCCGCCCTGGTACCAGGCAGCGGTCGGTGCTCAGCGCCTCATAAAGGCAATCAGCGCCTCACAGTCGTTGCAGCTTTGCAGGCTGGAAATGGGCTGAAACCTCACGGGGTGTTTTCTTTGTCACACCAAAACCTCAGGTGAGTCAGGTACATACCTGATCCCCCCACCGAGGTGCCTGAGTTGTCCCCTGTTCCCTCCCTCCCCAAGGTTGGGGACAGCATTTAACCAGTTTCCCAGCTCTGGAACACCCTTGTCTTGGGGGACCCTCTGTTAAGCTCCTTCCTTGGGGATTTTCATCCCTCCTGGCTGTAAGCAGAGCTTCACTCCCTGCAGTTTGCCTGCGAACGGGCTGTGCTGTAGCTGCAGCCCCAGCTCCTCAGCTGGCTGCCCAAGCTTCACTGAAACTGCCCACGCAGAAACTCCCCTGGCCTCAGTGATGCTGTATGTGGGGTCACTCCTCTGCCACCTCCCCACTGCCACAGAAACAGCCTCACAGCCACCAGCTCAGGCTGTAAGAGAGGCACAGCCAGACTCATGGACGCATCCTGCACACCCTTCCCACTTCCTTTCATGCAGAACGCTGCACAGGGATGTCCTAAGGCACCATCTCTCCCAGAGGGCTTCTGGCAGGCTGGTCAGCACCAGAGGGCTGAGCTTACTCTTCTTTCCATTGGGATCATGACATGATGCTTACAGACCTGCACAGGGTGATGGTCACCTCCCTGCTGCCATTTGCCTAATTGCAGGGGCACCAGAGCATCCCTCCCTTTCCCTGCTACCTTCCTCCAGCACATTGTGGTCCTGGAAGGACTTAGAACATAGACCCCACTACCAACTTTCTCTTCACCATCACCCAAACGTACTCCTTAGGTTGTCCAAAGCTCTTCTGAGGCATCAGGTTTTGCTGTACCTACAAAAACCACCCGTCTGTCTGTCCTGAGGTCGGCAGCATCGTGCTCAGCACAGGTGTGCTGGGAGCAGCTTGCACTGTGGCAGGCACCACCTCTTGTGCAGTGAATGCAGGGAATCTGCAGAATCGGTCAAATAACTCACTTATTTCAGGAGGGGGAGTTGGACAGGCAGAGGCCATGAGGCATGGTAGGATGGCCTCAACATCCAAGAGGGTCAACTCCACTAGTTCCTCTCGCTGAACAATGTGGAAGAGAGAACTGGACACAGTGTACAAGAGGTGATTTGTTACGGGCTTGTTGCCGTGCATATTAAACACCCAACGCTGCTAACAAATGCAGGCACATGAAGTCAGTGATGCTCCATGCCCATGGAATGCCTGCCCTGTCTACTGGCTTGGGCCCAACTCACTGGGCCAAGGGAAGATTTAAAGTTGGTTAGCACAAAGAGGAGTTGGATAGATATAGGGGTGCATCCAGAATTAGGACATCAGCACTCCTGCAAACTGATCCCATCCAGGACAGAGGTCAAAAAGAAAAGATTACCCCAATGCCTCCTTCCTTTTGTGCTCTGGCACCTCTCTCGCTCTCCCTGGAGTCCCAGAAAGGTGGATTCTCACTAATTTTAGAAGACCAGTGCCTGATGACTGTTTCCTCTGGAAATCTGAGCCATCATTCCCAGGCAATGCGAGCACAAAGCTAAGCTGGGGAGACCAAGTTCCCCCCAATAAACTTGTGTGGTTGCCATTAATATTAATGGGAATTACGCAGGTGTACTGGGAAATAGCCCCCTCACAGAGCTGCACAGCTCGTCCCTGACCTACACCCACGAGCCTGCACTCAAACTCATCCATATATAACTCCATAATCTGTTTGGCATGTTAAATATTTCAAATTAAAAAGTGTCAGGGTCAGAGCCAAAACAATGCATTGTATGGGATATGATTTTAATTCCAGAGGTCCTGGGAGAGATGCGGGAAGGAGGAGAAATCCCTGCCAATTATTCTGCATTTTGGGAGAGTTATTTGACTGTAGGACCAGCCCATACCAGGGCACTTCTCAGCGAGTTGTGTTTTGTTTGTTTGTTTGCTTCTCTTCTCCCAGTACTCAAATTATCTCCAGGTCCTTAGATCCATTAGACTAATTAATATTAAGAACATATGCATATGCAAATTACGCCACGGTGCCCATATATTTCACTTTACATGACAGCTTGAAGTGTAGTTGTGTGAGTCAATCAAATGCCATAAATTTGCTATGCACAAGAGATCATTAATATTAATTGGGGCATGGGCACTGTGCAGTAGCCCATGCCACCATTAGGAATGGACCTCTCTCTTTAATTGTTCAGCAAATTCTAATTTTTTTTACTTATTTTTTTTTTAAATCAGTGCCTATGGCCTGATTAAAATATGTATTTTTTTTTTCCCAGGTAGCCTTCAGAACAGCATCCGAATTGTATTAAAAAATACAGAGCAGACCTTTTCTAAGACAGATGGCACACAATGAGGTTAAAAAAAGTATCTTGAGATCCAACCAGCAAGAACAAAAAAAAAAATTGCTTGCATTGTTGTTTTCATTATCTTGCTTCTGTCATTTCATGAGCTTTGTATCTTGCAAGGAAAGAAAGAAGGGAGAAAAACTGTGAAATTAATCTTTTGTGCATGGCCTGATAAAGAAGAGACATGCTCAGACAAAAGATAGACTGAGAGAAGGTACCGTGATTGATGACTAAAGTAAAGGTGTCAGAAGAGTATTATGTAAATTACTGGAGGCACAGACCATTTCAGAGAGAATGAGAGGGAGAGGGGAAGCCAGGGAGAGAGAGAAAAAAAGGACTGCAGAGTCGATGTCACCAAGACACTGGTCCCCAAGCGCCAATTTCTTGCCATCTTTCATCTGCTCAGACAAGCTCACCTCACTTTCTATTTGGTTTGCACAATGTAACAAAGGAGGGGAAAAAACTGTCAACATTAGCACGAACGCAGCCCAAAAGCGGGGTGCGAGCACGCAGCCTCTGAAGTGAATCAGGGAGACGGGAACTTTAAGGCAGCCTCGGTGCCTGTGCGAGGCGGCGGCTCCGAGCCCATTCGCTCTTTATTTAGTGCCAGAATTGGGATTCAGACAGACAGGGCTGGGGGCTTTCTGTGTGTTTTAACATCCAGCCTGACAGCGCTCTGCCTTCACACACACCCACAGCCACGCGTGTTCATCCGACACGCAGGCTCATCCCGCATGGACCTGCGGGCAGCCACCTCCAGGACAGCCCAGACCTGTCCCCGTCGCTCTTCTGCCAGCACAGCTTTTCAGTCAAATTCCTGCCCACGCCCTCACGCTGGACAGAGAGAGAAGGGACAGACAGCTCACACCTACCAAACTCTACCCAGAAAACCTTTTCCGGCCCCTGGCACAACCTCACAGGACAGCTCCTGGCCACATTCACACCCAGTCCCATCTCCACTGTTCTCATCTCCTCTGAGGAGTGGGGCTGAGCAGAGCTGAGTCAACGCCTGCCACGAACTTCCAGAAGGATTCAATGAAAGCACAGTCCAAACCAATTTATACCGAGCAAAAATATACTCAGTCTCCCATTCCTCGTTCTTCTGGCACAGAACTGTGCCTGGTTTTCACAGCCCAAGAGGATGATGTAGTTAATAGCAAGGACAGTGAAAAACCATTTTTGTACTTTTACCTTTGTGGGGGAAAAAAAAAACCTCTTCAAGGGAAAATGCAACAGGTTTTCCCTTTGTTCCTGACTATATGATTAATCTGACTCCTGCTTTAAAACCAATTATTACATATTGTCTTTTGAATTTCACCTCTGCCATATCTTTGCCCCTATTTAATTCGATCACTGGCTTTTATTCAAAAACTTCATTTTCCAAGGAAAAAACAACTACAAATGGTCACCTATCACCTCCATGGTAACAAGTGAAAGGAGCATTCAAGGGGAAGAAAATACTAAATTGGTGTTTGATGAAATGCACTATTCCACTCTGCATGTACTCCTGATGCACGAGGCTTAAGGTACACGGTGCCCTCTATACATTAACTAATTACCTGATACCACCCTATAAGGTCAATCCCTGTTTATAAGATGAGAAAGAAGAGAGAAGCATAAGCTGAGGGGCTGGCGTGGTCACCTCCCCTATATCTCTTTCCTCTGGCAGCTCACCAAGGGCATCCCTTAGTCACAGCTTGCCCATGGGCCAAACAAATACTGCATCTGGACACAGTGATTTCCAGCTCAGCTACGTCAGGTTCACTCACCATTCACCCCGCTGCAATGGCATTTGGTCTGTGAATCGTCTCCTCCCTGCAGAATACAAAATCACATGTGCCCACTGAGCCTTAATTCTCATGTGGTACCTGCACCCATGGCTGCAGGAAGGGAGAGGAGGCATCCTCCCCCTTGCTGCTCTACCTGCTGTCCCGCCCAGCTCTGGAAAGCAAAGGGCAGGACAGGGTTTGGGGCAAAGCTGGCAAACCTGGCAGAGCTCCTGGCAGGAATCACTGGAGCGTGGAGCGCAAGTGTGCAAATAAAGCTGCTTTCCAACTTCAGATTCAGTCAGCTATCACATGGCTTTCATTTAGAGTGTTGAGAGACATTATAATGAGATTTAATAACAAATTGTTTCAATTTTGCATCCCCCATAAGTTCTGTTGGCCAGGCAGGATAGTCCATGGAAAAAAACATTCATTTCTCCTCATCAAATTTTTCATTTTTCCACTCTTTTTCTTTTTTTTGCACCGTGAATGCAACAGTTGGAAAAAAAAATTCAAAACCCAAAGAGACAGCAATTTCTATACCATCAATTTGCCCCTTAAAGAGTGAAATGATAAAATGAGGGGAAAAAAAATAGATGTCGTGGGCATCAAGCTCTGTGCAAATCAGTTTTTAAAGTATCAGCGAATTCACATTTTAAAGAATACTTTCGTTTGCAAGATTGAAGTTCTTTTTAAGAAGAAACTCTCAAAGGAAGTTGTCATTTTAGGCTGCACAAACCAAAACCCTTCCAAAATCAGGTGCTTAGAAAAAAAATTGAAGCACTTTAATAATTTAAATTACTCCCCTTTGCACATGCCCAGAACCCAAATCCCTTTTCTAACTGAAGTGCTTATATAAAAATTTGACAGCTCTTATAATTTTAAATTGCTCTACACTGAGTATGCCCAGAACCTTGATCACTTCCAAATTCAAGGGCTTATAAAAATTTGAAGCACTCCAATAATTTTAAATTGCAATGCACAGTGCAGAGTGATTTAAAATTATTGGACTGCTTCAATTTTTTTAAAAGGTCTTCAATTTGGAAGTGAGTCAAGCAGCATTCTAATACAGTAGTTTAAGACATACTGTACTGATCTAAAATTTAACATCTAAAAATAATGAAAATTAAACCAAATACACTATTTTAAAAGTGCAAATGGTTTTCCCAAACACACCTAGAAAACCCTGACAACCACAACTTCCCACTGCTTGGGCCTTCTTCACAAATGGGTTGAGAGCAAAGAGTACGGGAGGAGATGCTCGTGAGGAAACCACAGATGTAAGGTCAGCTCCAATGCATGGGTTGGACACCAAGAGAGCCCACCTAGAAGCGCCCAGAGAAAGGTGGGCTGGAGTGGAGCCGGCTGGGTGGGTACTCATGCCAGGGGAACCCTACTGCTGGCAGCCTGCCACACAAAGGCACAGCCAATGGGCATTTCTGCATCCACGGAGTGACATTTGCTGCTCCAAACCATTTCCTTCTGTTTTAAGAGGTGCAGAGGAATCATCTCAGCAGGGTCAGAGCTTGTGCTGATGCCCTGTTGGGGGACAGACATGGCAAAGACTAGATGGGGGGCTCTTTGGTCCCCTCTTGCAGGGGAAGTGAGGGCTGGGTTTAGGCTATTTACAGATCTGCCTGTTATAACCCAGCGCTTATTTGGATGGGGTTTCTGCTTCCCCTCAAACCATATGCTTTCTAGTTGGGACTCATAGCAAGCGTCCCATGCACAGTTCAAAGCAGTGGCTCCCCACTGCTCTGCTTCGCGAAGAGTGGAAATACATGATTTCCACTAGGTTTAGTGCTAGGCACTGGCTCTGTGTGTAAGTCTTTTTGGCAGCTATTCACTTCCCTTTAAAATCTTTCCCTTTTTTGGAGGTGATTTATCTTAATAAACTGTTTCGGGTCAGAATTGGCATGGTATGTGAAACCCATGCCTGTTTGGTATTTCTGCTGTGGATGTTTAATTTGAACGGTGGGAGGGAGGACACCAATGCTGCTTAGCTGATTGGAAGTCTTTTTTTGTTGTTGTTGCTCCAGACATGCAAGTCTCTTCTCAGGAGTCAACTGTAACTATTAGAGAGTTTCTTCAAAAAAATCAGTTTTGACATCCTGAAGATGGGGAACGAAAAGAGACTTGAAGTCCCCGCATTTTCCATGCACTCCTGAACATCTGCAATGTAAAATTGTTTCACAACAGGGGCTAGGCTCTATTTCATCTTCTAACAAGTTGTGAATCTTGTCTATTTGCGACTTATTCAGTCTGTTTGATACTAGGGACACGGTGTATTCGGCTGCAAGCTTCATTTTGAAGTTGGGGTCTTGTGGCCTTCTCTGTTGTCTTTTGTTTCTTCCTAAGTTAAAACTCACAGGAGATGACAGAAAGAGTCCTTATGCCTAGCTTCAGGCTAACAAAGGAGGCTTGTTAAATTTTCATTATTCTCTACTCAAAAAGAGCATCCTCGGACAAAGAGAGAGATGGAACCTAGGGCAGTGCAGTGTCTAACGTGAATTCCTGGAAGAGGGAAACTGTTCAAGTATACATTAGCTGGAGTGAGTCAAACAAGCACAGGAAGTATGGGCAGGAAAGCCAAGCAGAGATGTTTTTGGAATAGATTGGTCCCCTTTTAATACTGGGACCAGCTAAAGAAAGAGGAAAATGACTCTGCAGGAGAGAGGAAAGGGCCTAGAACCGGGAGGCAAAACTGGTATAGAGGAACTCCTCAAATAGCTGGGATGCTACCAAGTCCTTGGGGATTTAGGAGGCCAACATGAGTCCTGGAAGGCAGTGGCAGACAGAGACCACTTTGCTCAGGCTGCCAGCAGCTTCAAAGCTCATAGACATGGGTGGCAGGTCCTGGCAGAGCACCACACAAATCGTATGGCTGGAGATTTGCACCTGAGACATGCTACTCCTTCATCTGTGCACACCCGTGGCATGATCTCTTCTGTAATGTCACGCAGCCCATCAGACAGACATTGCAACATGTTCACAAAGCCTTTTTCTCATTTCTTTTTTAATTCTCCTCTCTCTGGCTAGGATAATTCATTGTAAAGGGCAGGGTCAGAGCAAGAAGCTCCTGTTGCAGTGGGTTGAAGATAAATGGTGTCCCCCCACGGTCCTGCACAATGAACTTGCACTTTTACGCAATAGATTCACGATTTATCACGTAAAAAGTATCTGCTTTGAAAAAAACTGGTGCAAAGAGGTTTTATTCAATAGGCTGTAATGGTGAGCTGTTATGGTCTATCAGGTGGATAATGTGCATCTTAAAGTACTGTGTAAATACATATTTCTATAATAGCCTGTTACATTTCCAAAGGAGCCATTGCAGCCGGCATTTGAAGTGAGAAGGAGCTCACAGGAGATGGGTTCTGGCACTTTTTTCCCTCAGCAGGAGGTGGGCAATGACAATTTTTCCCGAATTAGAGAGGAAAAATATTATTTTCTGATTCAAATGAATAATAAAAAACAATGGAAAGCAGCAGCTCAGAGAACTTTGACTGGAAGGAAGTGTTAATGTGATGAAAGCGCCAAGAGAGCTTTGCTCTCTCACACAGTCAACATATTTCCTTGCTCCCCAACTGAGATGGCAGCATTACATGAATGTTCTCCATATTTTCTGCCCAAGAACTGATAGAATTATTTGTTGTGAATAACGTTCATAGGAGCTTTGATCCTGAAAATGTCTATGTATGAGAGCAGCTAGACACCTGAGAGGAGGGTTTTTATCACATTGCATAAACGTATCCTGGGGTCCTACAGATATATTCGTTATTGAAAAGTAATTATTAACACAAAGCCAAATTACGCAGTGTTGCTGACTTGCCAATAGCTGGGTCAGACGTGTGGTGCGTGACTTGTGGTCCTAGTTAGACAGAAACTCTTGATTTCAACTCCTCAGCTGGACAACCAAGACTTCTGAAGCAATGGATCAAGATTCAAAACTGAAACAACACACAGGAAAAGCAGGGTGGAATTCCCGGAGCTGGCAAAGTCTCTCCCTACTCACTGAACAGAAATAAATCATGGCTACCGTAGCCGCATAAATACAAGCAAGATAGGTCAGATGTTTCTACTTAAAAAACACAAGCGACTTTTAATGTGTTTCATACAACTCTGTTTCTACCTTAGAAGAGTCAAAGACTCTGCACTGGTTTTCCTCAACGACCTGCAGACGTGCAGGCGCTGGCACGAGCTTCCTTGCAACATCAGCTCTTAGTTCTCCCTTTCTCCTCTGCCAAACACCACGTCTGATGCACCTCTGCAGTGGGCTCACAAATGCCTCTCTGAGCACAAAGACCTCCGAGCCAGGAAGAAATGCAGACCAAATAGCACACTTCACTTCTCTGCCTATTTGCCCGTATTTTGGTATTTACACTCTGTGCCATCCCTCACCCACAGAACATATATAATCCTTTATTGTAGTGCTGGAAAAGGATTCTCTATTATTTGCAATTATTTCCTAATTTGGCCAATATGAGAGGTTATTGCTGCTGAAAAGAATGAATAAAAGCATATCTGAGGCAAAAAAAGTGCTAGTAGTAAAGTTTAAAAAGAGCACAGATGAAGATTAATAACCTCACAAGTCAGGGCTTGGAGTACTTAACACAAGTAAAAAGACATTACAGAGCAGGAGAACAGAGCCAGAAGGAACTTCTGGTACACATACCCAACGCCACACGCAACTTCTCGGGTCACTCAGCGCTAACTCTGTGAGTGCTCCCAGCAAACCTGCCCCCACGTCAAGGAAACGTGGTTGATTTATAACCTTTCCCCCCCTTGCAAAGCTTCAGGTGAAGGTGTTTTCTGACTTATCTGAAAGTCACAGTGAAATTTAGGAAGTACGAGCTCACAAATATTGGAAACCCTTGGTGGGGGAATCTGAGATCACAATTTAAGGTGGAAGAAAGCAGTTTGAATGTGGTCTGCATCCACGGACCAAGGACCGTGAAGCTGATGGGAGACCTTCAGGTGAGTTCAACATGCTTTGGCTCACACCCCAAGCAGGTGAATAACAGCCACACCACCAAAACCGAATGCAGACACATGTGGAGAGGGGATTGTGATCACTGCAACCAACACATTTTGCCCTGTTCCAGGAAAAATGCAGAAGGACGTTCTGCAAGTGGTCAGCAAGACGTACACAGAGGTACAGTACCTGCTGGGATGAACAGCAGAAAGGGATCAAACTTCTTTATCACAGACACACTGCTCATAAAAGGAGTGGGCACAAATATTTACACCCCCCAGCACGGCTGCCGATCCTGCAGAATAAAGCAATTAGGACTCCGAAGACCGAGTTAATAAAAGGCAATGGAGAGATGATTAAAAATACTTTGCTAAGGAGAAAACAGTTTTAGTCACATGCATCCAGAGATGTCATCATTTAATAAAATGACAAAAACTATCTATCACATATGCATGAACACAGAACAATATAAAGAGGTTAACAGAAATTGATGGCATCCCAGCTTTAATTTTACACTGAATCGGAGTCTTTGGTGATTGAAATAGACAAAGATGTATAGGGTTATCTTGTTGAAGAGGCTTTGCTAATTACTGGCACTTGTCATTTCTCCATAGCTTTATCTAAGTCAGGAAGGCTAACTAGCTCTTTTTCCCCAGTGTGCATTGTTTGTTCAGTAGGCTTTGTGCTGAGGAAGCCTTTTTCATAACTGCACCTCATTATTAACGGGTTCATAAATAAATGAGTCCTAATATTTTCTTCGGTTAGCATTTATGATAGGGACATTTGGACTACAAAAGATTACACTTGTCTTTAATAAAAATAGGCACTTACACATGAAGCCTATTAGGGTTCTTGTTACGCTGAAGAGGAGGAGGAGGTGGCAGAAAAGGGGAGGAGCGGGATTATAAAAACAGGCTTTCTAGTACTATCATATTTTTCATGTGATTTTACTAGCTATTTATTATCTTACATTAGCTAATTATGGCTCTAACCTGAAATGGATTTCTGGATTACATACCCTGCGCTGCGGTTTGCCGTACCGCACGCTCTCAAGCCAATCTGGCAGACGCTAGAAACTAGGCAACTGCTTTCAGACCCGAGAACTTCTGGAAAAATAAGCAAGGAACAAAGCTGAGCTCTACCATGCAGCTGATACTCAGGTGTGGACGAGTCACCTCCCAGATTTACACAGACTTTGTTTCTGGAGATGAGGCTCAGCTCACTACAGAGATCAGAATAAACCAGCTGGAAATCAGCTGTAAGGTGGGGAGAGTGACATTTGAGGAAGGGCAAGACGGCTGTCGGGCCACATAACGTACCAGAGCAGTCTCACGGAGCATGAGATCTCTTCCTCTGCACGCTCACCCTCTCTTTCCTCTTTTCCCATCCTTCTCCCTTTCCAGGGGGCTCATCCTAAAACTACCCAGCCCCTCCAAGAAGCCAGGACAAAAGATAAGAGAAAGAAGCTCACTTGCCCCCACTCCAGTTTTTTGCAGAGGGTACACCCTGGCACAACTTCAGGACCAGATCCAAAACTTCCACAGCCCAGACTAGTGTTTTAGCAGTAATACCACCTTTCCTTCATGCTTTCTATGCTGGGAATGATGCCTCCTGCACAGCCCACCAGTGCCCGTTGCAAGCCTGCACTACACCCCACAGCACATGGGGATGAAGCCAGATGAGCTAAGGAATATTTGCTAGGAGACTGCACCAGGTGGAACAGGTTTTGTAACACCTCATGGCCAAATCAGAGTCTTCCCTTCCAACACAAACACCAAAACGTTGCCGTTTCCACCTATTTTTCCAAAGGTCCCTGATGTAAGCTTGTTATCAGCGGTACAAAACATAATTACATCAATCCTTCTCAGAAGAGAGGACATCAGCAACATTGTCAGAGAGGTTTAGAGTGCTTCAGGACTCAAACAATCCTCTTTTACAGTTCCTGTATCGCACCTTTTTGCCAGCTATTTATAAAACGCTCTGTAGTCATCTTTAACCTTCATCTTTTCAAAAATAACTTCAGACCAAACAAGCTGTAATGGACAATTCAAGACATCAGAAATGCATCTGTCTGAGACCACAAAACTTTTTGTGTTTCTCTTAGGAAATAATAATCTGAAAGCAAATACATCAGAAATCTTCTGCCGCAGCATACAGAAGAGTCAGCTCATTTGGCTTTGTGAGACAAGTTTGAAGACCCAAAAGCATTTGTAAAATTTAGTTTTGGGTTTTTTTCTAATTAGATGTGGTGCTTTTTTTTTTTCCTTTGGTTTAATTCGATGCTAAAGTCATTTAAATCAAAAAATCATTTAAGTATATCTTCTCCCCCCTCCTTAAATCCAAGTGAAATACACAAACCAATTTAATCACAAAAGTACCACTTCCTTCAGGATGTCAGTAATTCTCAAAATTGCTTCAGATATTTGCTAGATATCAGAAATGGGTAATGCAGCATTTTAAGTGGCAGAAATGCATTAGTACTATGTAAGTACATGATCCTTAATGTACTAATCTCAGCAATATGTGCAATGAGAACTTTCAGTAACACTTTATTTTAAGTGTCCTCTGAGAAATGCTAATTTACAATGAAACACCTATGGAAGTACATGTGACATCTACATGAATACCAAATGAATTCATTTTGATCAATGCTATTACAATGAATATGATATGAATTCACAATGATAGGGTGTTTAAAGAATTACCACATTTTCCTTTAATATTACATATGTTTGGAAGATTAGCCCATGCTAAAAACCATGTTACATGTTCATTGGGATGTATATATGCTCGAGTGTGCAAGAGATGGGACGCAGGACTGTTTCAAACATGAGTGCCTCATTTAAAACACAAACAAAACAATACCTGTTAGCAGCAGCCCTATGAACACCGGTTCTCACTTCAGTCCCAGTAATAGGATCTGCTGAGCTCAGTGAAGTCCTAGGCTCGGCTTTGAGGACAGCACATAGAATAACAACATGATGGACTTGTACCCGCTGCTCACCTGGGCACGCAATTACTCACCCACCAAAAAAGGGTAGTCCAATCTAGCACAGAGTGTTTTCATACTCAAGAATAACTTGTTTTGGGGATTAAAGAAAACTAACCACGGAGCCCTTCTAAAATCTGACCACCAGTGTCATGGAAGGAACCACTGGGATTCGCAGCTTCTATAAAGATGACTTGCAGCTCAAGTGCCAGAACAGGGGCTGAAGTTTTAAAAATCTAAGGCCTGTTGGCATAGTTTCTAACTGAGAAGCCTTGGAGCAGCCCAGAACATAGAGAAAACATTCTGAAGACCAGTAACAAGTTAACTGGTGGAGAAACAAATATGGTCAAAAGCTATCAACAAAATAAACCAGTTGATTGCCCCTGCAGACTTGCTATTACCTCTCCCAAACCCATGAGTGCTGGTTGCCCTGCTTGGTATTCCTTTAAAATCTGTGAAAGGTCAGAGTATGGTCTGGCCACAGTACTGATACATCACTTGTGGATCACAGCTGTCCTGGCAGACAAGGAGAGCGGTCCATGACTAAGCCCAGAAACTGCTGCAAGTTAATCTGCAGGCTCTCTCCTTTCTGTGGCAGTGACCACAGCCAGTCACAGACACATTAAAATGGTCAGCAATTGAGGAATGAGTAAGTGGAAGAGAAACAGTTAGGAAAGCAATAAGAGAGCTGGTCCGAGCTGTAAGAGAGCTTTACATGCTTTGGAAACCGTGACAAGGAATGATGGTCCAAACCTCAGCAGCAAATGCTAATAAAAACCAATGACCCTGATGCACTTGTTCTTTGTTCTAGTTTTATTTCACTTGAAAACCTTCATATGAACTTTTTTATATACATATTGTATATATTTATAGCAATGCTGTCCTTCTGTGCTTGCTAAAGGTCGGTACCAAACACAACGCCATCACTTTCCTTAAAGCATCAGACCATTTTCTGTCATGGCATACCAACCTTGGCTGCCTTTACTTAGGACTGTTTCCTTTTACATCTAGCGGGGACCATAGTTAGTGGCTGATGCCAGGAAGCAATTGCACTAATCAAGGTGCGGCACCTGCCAGAGCGCAGGCTGAACCAGCGGTATGTGTTGGCTGAGAGCTGAAAGAGCCCGCTAATTGCCGGCGTCTGGCCTTTGGCTGGACTATCAGGCGTCGGGAGCTTTCGGCAGCGATTCGCAAGGCTTGGAATGGATACAGGAATCCTCTTACAGCTCTGAAGGTCCCTTCTTGCACAGCGCCAAGTATCTCCTGTGAGATGCTACCGCCGGCATTTCCCACTCAGGTCCCTAACACCGACCGGTACTCAGCATCCTACCCACAGACCCATCATATGAGCTATGCGACCTCGACTGGGCACAGCTCAAACTGCTCTCTGCCATTGAGTCCACTACAGTGCTCCTGGCTCCATGCATGACCACGTTACCAGAGCTACCCAAAAAGTTAAAGTTATTTATGGAAAAAGCAGGCTCATATACTTCCCTCATTTAGGCATCAAAGAAAGGACTGTCAATTTGGCCAAAAATTAGAAGAGACTTTAATAAAAGCATAAGAGAGATCCTGAATTATTGTGCTTATGCGGGTGTGAGCTGCAAAAGTGCTGTGAAGCACTTTGCCATCAAAATAAAAATGAAAAGGAATTGTTAAAATTGTTTGATGTTTACATTTAGTTCATTCTTTTAATTTAGCCGGGAAAACAGAGGCCACGTCTCAGAAGAGTGGGAAAAGAAAACACAGCATTTCGTTTGTCTGTTGCCGGGATAAGTAACCTAAATAAAGAATGAACTTCAGAAAACAAGTTCAAATATTGTTTAGAATGGTAAGAATACCATTAATATAATGTTACACTCTATGTTTGCTCATCTGGGCAATGTGGGGTTTGGGCTGAAGTTGATGCTACGGGATATACTTAAAAATTCACATCTTGCTTAATCATTTGAAGCCTGGAATTCAGATTAAAAAAAGGCCGGNAATGGAAAAAAAAAAAGGGCGGGGGGGGGGGGGGGAGGTAAAAAATTGTAAAATTTTCTCAGAAAATGTCCTCAGAATGAAATTCTGCCCTTTTCTTCTACTCCAAAAAGTCATTACCATCTGACAGCTGTTTAGTGGCATATGTGTGTTGGTGGTACCAGTCCAATTCCTAGTGGGCAGGTGTCTGCATCACAAAAGCCACCATCACAATTGGCACTAATTGGCACCCTTGCTGGCAGCCTCCATAAAGAAAACAAGGATTAGATGGCACAGAGATCAAATTATGCTGTCACCATAAAGGTGATCCCCCCTTTAGGTTGGGAAGGCCTCTTGGCAGGACAGTTCGGGCAAGTTTGCACTTTCCAGGCTCATGTTTCAGTGGAGAGACATGAAATGTCGGGTGTCTGATGCTGGCAACGAAACACATTTCACAGGCGCTTTCACTTTGCCTTTTTAACTGAATTTTAAAAGGGGGGAAAAAACCACCCCAAACCAAAACACCCCCCCAAAAGCAAAAAAAACCAACCCCAAACAACTCCCAAACTCAAAACTCAAACAAGAAACCAGAAAATTCCCTCTTAATTTGCACAGTTTCTGATCAATACAAACTCCCTGCTTTATGCGGACAGGCCCAGTGTTGCTCTGTTGGGCTATCGGTATATTTGGTGCCTCTCTTTGTATGGGAGGGTTTTCTGCCCTTTTTTTTTTTATAGGAGCAGCATGCAAATTCTGTGATTTTTCTAAGTATAGGGTACAAAATACCCTGGAAAGTGGGGGGGAGGGGGAATGTCTTACAGCTCAGCAAGCTTTATGAGGATATTCTCTTAGTTATTGAGATGAGTTGAATAATTCTCCACTAATTTATACACCAGTGAAACTGGCCTGTTGGCAAGTCCACAATTAATGCGAATGCCAAGTGGGATTGCAGCTTTGTTTCATCTAGGAAAACACTTAGCTGAACAGCAGCTTTCCCAGCTGAAAATGTGTGTCTGTCTTTAAACTTGCAACAGAAGCTGGCATTTCTTCGTTTCCATTCACTCTATCATTATGATGCATTATACAATGTAATGATGTAATACGCTGGAAAGCTGAAACGCTAGCTCGTTGCCAAAAATAATAATACAAAAAGTGTACAATTATTTTCATCTATGAAAGCCACTCTCACTACCATCTCCAGCTCCCCAGTCGAAGAGAAAGCTTCCCTAATAGCAGATCATCACTTTCTGTTTGCGAAGCGAACGTGAATGTGAAAGGAGGGGGGGGCACACACACGCCAGCTCATCCGTGCTGAGTTACAACTTTTAAAAGATGTAAACATATCTATCACTCCAGCATGGCAGCTCATCCCCACACATCCCTCACACTCACATTTAAAAGTGGGGTTTTTTTCCCCCGTATGATGAGCCCCTTACCTGTGAGATGTGCTGTTTGGTTCTGCAAGAGGCTAAGCGTGAAGCGATTACTAGGGGCAAAAGAGGCACCAGGACTTGGACTTTGGTCAGAGGATCAAAATGATAGGAATTCTGGTCTTGCCACTCCTTAATCACCAAAGTCATGAAAATATCAAGCTCATAGATGTGTGATGATGATGCTTCAGCTGGGATGTACCTGCCCCAAACCACAAAAATGGCAGTGAGGGAGCAGAAATAAAATGTGGATTGGTTTGGGTTAGGCACCTGCTCTGCTGCTGTATCTCCTATCGCCTGACATGGAGTTCATACAGCCCCCACACCCTGTGCAGCCCTGCACAAAGCCAGGAACTCAATGCCAGGTGGCCTCGGTACACAGGGCATTTGACAAAACACATCAACATACAGGCTTTGGCCACAGACATTCAGAGGAACGGTGTCTCCTACCTATTAGTCCCACAGCAAACGGCACAATGGGCAGAGGGCAAAGGTAAAGCTCCAAAAAGAAGCTTCGTAACAAACGCAGCCACCCAAAAAGGTTTGCATTTTGCTCACCAGACCAGTCACTCCCAGCTGCTGTTGGTGGTCCGAGGGCACAGCCAGCCCTGACCAAAGCTCCTGTCTGCTCTGATTTAGCAGAGAGGCAAGACCTGGGGTTGGCGTCAGTGGGGAGCAAAAGACAGTCTTTTAGGTGGAAAACCAAAAACCAGAATAAAATCAAAGCGATGGGGAGTGGTGTAGTACGAGCAGCGGGGTTAGGGTACAGGAGGCAGGCGCCGTGCATCAACCAGGCGCAGGTTTGCCAGGCGGAGAAAACTCGGCTCGTACAGTGATATACAATTGCACAGTAAGTGTATCTTAATAATACAATAAAGTGTTAGCTCTGATTAGAAAAGAAAGATGAATTCTTCTGCTAAACCAGGGTAACCCTAAAAGCGTGTTAACATGAAATACTAAATAAAATGCTACTCATCTATAATAAATCTTATTACACATTTTGGCAATTTTACTACTAACATACCGAAGGTTTCAAGCAATGTTTGAAAATAGAAATCTTAAATTGAATCATTGTTGCATGAATATATGCAAAATATTCATTTCTAGCACTGTGAGGGTTGAGTGCTTTTAAATTGGAGAAATCACTCATGACTTCACCTTTTCATGCAAGATAAAGTTGTATGTGGTAACATCATTACAATGTCATGAAAGGAGTGGAAATCATACAACAGTTCTGCCTAAAGCTAATATACAAAAAAGTACTTCTATATTTTTCAATATTGTTCAATATTTAAAGGTGCAGTACGAGGCTTTAAATATATAAAAAAAATCATTAGACTTCAGATGTCAGTGCGGCCTTCACTGAGTACTGAGACTAATAAAATCATTGATGAGATCTCTTTAATATTTAACAGAATTCATGTCTTAGGTACTAGCCTATTTTCAACTCCAGTCTCTGTGCAGGGAACTAAATATAGAAATAAAAAAAGCAAACGATTTATGTGGCGGTCATTATAGATTTTTTTTTTAACTAGGGTACTAAAATTAAACTATTTACTCAATAATACTGTCATAACAACAGAGAAAACGCGATGACATTTAAATAGTCTTTCCTATAAAGCCTTTAGCAGGAGATTACTTCAAAAGTACATAACACTTTTATACACATTAACAATCAGTAAATTCAATCAGTGAAAACGAATGAGCGTATTTTGCAACGAGTTGCCGCACCATGAATTGCCAATATAGAGTTCAGAAGACTTGTGCAATCTTAAAGGTGTTTTAAAAGGAGTGGGAAAGGAATCATTTGAGCTTATATACTTCTTTGCCTTTTCCTTCCCTCTGATTAAACAAAAAATTAAACCTGAAAGTTCAGCCTTGGAAGTAGAAGTTACATAAAAAAAAAAGCCCACCCTGTAATTTTATTATATTACTTTTTATAGTATGTATGTGAGGAAAAAAAGAGAAGACAAGAAAAAGAAAAAGCTGGGGTAAGGCAATCACACAATGACAGGCTCAACTTTAAACCCTGGTACGCAAGAAATGGATAGCTCCATCTCTGTGAGGCAGCCACCACTCCTGTGCTTGGAATCGCGGGGATGCAAAGCAAAAACGCCTCCAACTTTGAATTTCAACCCCACCGCCAAAATACTCTCATTTGTTAAAATAAAAATGCAAATTTCTAAATGATTGCCTTATTTTTATGTAAAAATAAAAAATAAAAAAATGAAGTCCCGCCTGCCGTGGCCAGGCCGTTGCTAGGTGACGATGCCGTGGCACGGACCGTCGCCAGTGATAAATGGCACTCCGAGCCTGGCTGGCGGCAGGCCCCGCACCAGCACCGCAGCCACCCCACACAGCCTTCATGCCCTCCAATGGGTCTGCTATAAAACAGCACAGAGGGCATCCTCCAAAGGCCAGGGCAAGATTTCGGCAGTTGAACAGACAACCCACCCTGCACTGGCCCAGCTGGGGGTCACCAGCATGGCACCAGTGGGGTTCACCGTGCTTTTGTGCTTTAGCGGTGACGCTAAAAGGCAATGGAGGCACAAAACTCTACAGAGGAGCAAATAGAGCCTATCTGAATCACTATCAACGGCTGCGTGGTGTTCAGGGGAACCCACCAGTGGCACAGAGGCTCGAACCTGACACTTGCGCACTGTCTCCGTAGTCTGTGGTGACCACCCTCAGAGCCCATCCAGCTCTGGGGTCCCTACCGTCACCAAGCTTGTGCTTATCTCAGATGCTCCCAAATAAGGTTGGGGTTCCTGTGCACAGGAGCAACAGATGCTGCAGCTGTCTTGTAACCCCCCTGCACACCCACCCCTTCTCCACCTTCACACATCCCACTGGGATGTGGGAAGTGAGGAAAAGTGCCTTTTGACCAAAACCCATCATATTTGAGCAACAGACAAGGATGAGCCCTTGTGCAGGCTGGCTGGCAATAAAACCTCCAGCACAGAGGGGCAGCTTCCCTCCCAAGTAACACTGGCAAGCTGCCCTGGCCCCAGGAGAGATGCAAGAACCCCTGACCATCCCAGGGTTCATTTCTCCCATCCTGGTCATTACCAGTAATTGGCATATCCAAACGGTAATCATCACAAGGTTCCCAGAAGCTGGGGAACAAATGAGAAGTCCTGTATTTCCCTGCTCACAGCAATACAAACCCAGCCTTCCCCAGACCTCACCTCAGTGGCGTTTCCACAGGCTCGTTTTCTTTAAAAATGTACAGCGAGGACATGCCAATGAAACAAACAATTTGGTGATGTTAATCCATAGATTATTGACAAGACAAATGAGATTCCTCGTGTCTAATGCTCTCTCCTACTCAAGGGCTAGCTAAGCTCTCTTTTTTCAAATATGTGGATTTTGAAATGATGGATCATAATAACAGAGCTGGTGCCTATGAATGGGGATTGCAAACACTTAATATTTCAATAGAAGTGTGTGCAACATGATCCAATCACTCTGAAAAATGTACAAAATGGAAATATATAAAGAAAGCAGCTGGCATGAAAGAGAATAAACAAAGAAATATTGATAAAACTCTGTATGGATTAGGCAAAATATATTCAAGCTGCATTTGAATAATCTCATATATATTTATATGTGTATACATATATATATGTATTCAAAATATAGAAAGATTTCTTACCTCATCATTTCCCTGCTTTGAAGGACAGATTTCTGAATTAACACACACACACATCCCCCCCCAGTAAATCATAGGGCTGTGCTCGTGCACGAGCACGAGCACCCAGTTCCCCAGACGCTGCTCCTGCCTTGAGAGGGTGTTCACAAGGGGGTGGCTTCACAAGGAGCTCAGCACCCTTGCCCCAATTCAAGGAAAGCCCTGTTTGGTGTTACACTCATAAGGGACCCCTTGAAAGATGTTTTTGTATGGCACACCCCAGTGATTTCAGGATCAGGCCAGGAGAAACCATTTGCATCACACTTACACTGGAGGATTTGCTTCCCCGCGTCTCTGCGGTAAAACCAACCTGACCCCTGGGAACTGATGTTATATAAGAACCAGCTAATTTTAAGGCTAAAAATGCACTGTCCCAACACGTGTTTTGCTGACGCACAGCACGTCCCTGCACCCGAGCTGGGGTAACTGCTAAGGACCTCACATACCCACTGAACCCACGCCAAGCGCAAGGGATCGCTAGAGGGTTTAAGCCTCAAAGAGAAACATCAGCTAAACCATTTTACTTTACAACTGTTGCAGGCTAAGAGGATGTACGTGAACGGTGAGTACAGCTCAGCTGATGGGTGGGAGCTTTTTATGCTGCAGTAACTTCCGATTGAATCCAAGCCCCAAGCTACTCTGCAGTTTGAGGAAGGAAGTGGTGGTAAGAACCTTCTCTTGTTCTTCATTGTTTTCTGCTCGCTTGCTTTCTTTGCACTTCTACCACCAGATCATTACCAGTTTTCACAAGGCCACCTTGAGTGATGAGGGGAACCAGAGCACCATCCCCACACACACACCCCCGGCTCTCTACTATCAGGAGTTACCAACTGATCATATTGGGGTTGTGTTGCAGGGTTGGACCAAGCTTGGCTTTCCAAGAACATCACAGGTCAGAAGGGGATAGCTGAAAGCTTACCCAGCTTCAGTCAAACGTTTTACTCTGCCTTTTCACAAGCCTGGTTTGCTCCTCTCCTACTTTGCCAGCCTGTATCCAATCACAGGTACAAATTCCAATCTGCAGGCTGAATTTCCCCCAGATTTACATGCAACTATGATCAAAAACTGTTGCTTAATACCAGACTTTTATAATGAGCCCAAGGTATTCTCTTGCCTGCTGAATTTCCGACTCACATGACATGAAGCACACACATACCAGAGCAGGGGTTGGAAACGGCAGCAGCTTTTCTCTTGGCACAGGGCAGGGGCACTCTGGTTTCTTGAACAGGTGGACTACCTGACAAGCAGCAGGTAGCCTCGCTTTTGACTACTACATTTTAAATCAGGGCTGTTTGGCAATTCATTAGTGTCTGCTAACTGTTAAACACAGGAAAGTTCAAAAACATGCATATGTTTCCCTCCCTGCCTCCCAGGTGGTATCTGTTTCAAGCAGCAACCTTTTCACTTCGTGCATCAAGACTTGTAAACTTCCCGTGGCTACACCAGCGGTTCCTAGCCAGGTGCCTGCGCCGGAGCCGCAGTCTCTGAAGAGCAGCAAACTCCATATGCTGATCTCCGGCTCTGTAGATGCCATTCGTTTCTCCTTGAAAGTTTATTGTCAGAATTACTGAAATGTACACAAATGTCTGTATTTGAAGGTGAAATTTGGTGGAAAAATAAAGATATAATAGGATCCTTTCTTATATAATTTCCTGGTGTGATGTCTGTCTAAAAAATGAAGTGAAATTATATGATGTCAAAAAATCATGTTTCAAAATGATTGACAACATGTGAGTGTTTTGCATTGTGAAATGAGGTGGAAAATTTTAATTGCATGATGGAAGGACATAATATTTATTAGAACCTTGTAACCACACTGGATTTCAGTGAAGAGGACACAATTTTAAATTTTATATTAATACTTCAGGCTAAATCTTAAATGAACACACAGAAGAAAAATTCCACCTTGGAATCTGTGAGTAAGTTTTTAATCCCTAATAGTAAACCAGCTTCTATAGGGTTGGCACATCACCATAGTGACAAAAAGCAGATTCCCTTGTACTATTCTGATTCAAACTGCATCTAGTGCCCAGGCCACAGAAGAAATAGCTGCTCTGTACATGTGGCTTTTTAGGTAAAGGTCTGCTGAGGAACTAGGCAGCCTGAAATTCTGGGGAAGTCAAAGCCACCTACTATTTCTAGCAGAAATAGCCCTCTGCCATCCTTCCCAATGACAATAAAAGACAGGGTGAAGTCCACACCCAAATACTAACAAATCCCAGGCCTTGCAGGCAGGAGTGGGGAATAAATCCCAGGATGGAAGTTGTATCAGGGAGAATCCCAAGTTAACAGCAACTAATGCAGGGAGAGTCCTGGATAGCTGTGTAATAGTTCTGTTATCGGGGCTGTCCAGCGCAGCACTGGACAGCAGTATGTTTCCAAGGAAGTAGTCTAGAGAAGACAAAAAGTGAGGTACCATTAAAAAGAGGGGAAATGGAGTCATATGTACACGGAGGTAACTCAAAGTAATCAATCTTAACTTTATGACATGGCCGGAATGTGTCTTGTGGCAATAAGGAATCTGATGGGGCAATCTATTTAAGGCTCAGTAATATGAGTTAAATCTCCTCTCTCCTCCTCTTTCCTGGTGCAAAAGGGTCTCCAAGCACTGAGGGGTGACAAGCAAAGCTGCCTCCTCCCTTCCTCCAACCCTGGCCACCTTTCTGAGCCCACTTCCAGGCTCAGGGGGAATGCAAAGGACATAGGAAATCCTGATGCTGAGCAAAGATTTTGTGAAGCTGCAATCTGTGACCAACCCAGAGAGGTGCAGGGGTACTGGACGCTTCACTTCCAGTGCCTCAAGCAACTGACTGAATTTAGAAAGACGCTTTTCTCTGGCAGCATCTTTTCATGAGAGCTTTCCTGACCAGGAAATCTCCATAGCACAGGTGAATGTCTGATGCTTTCACACATCCCCCATTTGTGCAGGTTCAGGTGTGGGTTTGGAGATTTGGATTCAGTTTGGAAATACAAGACGAAGCAACGTCCATAGTCAGCTGTGGTTGGAGTTTGCTCTTGCCAGCCTGGCCAGGCCCCTGAAACCCCCATGGCAAGGCAAAACCCAAGTAATCCTCATGTACCAAAGTGACGTGCAAAGACAAGAGAAACAATTCTCTGCATAGGCAGAGTAAGTCATGATGAATATGGAAAGACAACTTGTAAATAAGCTGTAATAGATCTCACGAAAAAGAAACAACTACAAAACCAAAATTAAAACATGGACAATCTAGAAGTCCATAAGGAAATGCTGAGGGGAATGGAAAGAACTCTACAGAGTTGAGTCCTAGTCTGTTCATGTAAGCAGCAGACTGTATTACACATGTCTATGCGTACCTGAAAAGCATGGTTAAAATTATATCCACCAAGCCTAAATGAAGCCCCAGGAAGGGAGAAGTATGGAAAGCTACACAAGGGAAACGAAAAGGCCAGCCTC
Source organism: Zapornia atra (assembly GCA_013400835.1). Classification (NCBI taxonomy): domain Eukaryota; kingdom Metazoa; phylum Chordata; class Aves; order Gruiformes; family Rallidae; genus Zapornia; species Zapornia atra. The sequence goes on from VZTU01009610.1 coordinate 100,825, forward strand.
AAATTTTGCCAGAAGCTCAGTGTGCCGCTAATTCACAGAAATTTGGGCTAGGACATAAATCAGAGCACTGGAATCCTAAAGGGTCATTGAATGGGTCTGCAGCTAGTTAAGCTGAGGAGGTCAGAAATTAAAATGGTTAGAAAGGAGTAATAAGAAACCCCAGATCCTTCAAGAATTATTTGAAATAGATATTTATGCTCCTCGGTGAGAAAGGGAGAGATTTTTCTCTTCGCCATCAAATTTGCTTTGACTGAGTACTGGGGAAAAAAATATGCTCCTGAATATTCTTGCCAGCTTTCAAATGGGGTTTCTTTTCTCTGTGCCCATCACACAGAAAGGTTTTGCTCAAAACTCTCATACGTTCCCAGGAGACATTTACTCATTTTTGCATGAGCAGCACTTGTACCTTTCTCCAGACTGGGGCAGGAAGGGAACAGTAAGAAAGGGTTCATCCCGCTCACTGCACCAACTAACACACTTCCCAGAACCTTCCTGGAAAGGTTTGCAAAAAAAACCCCAAACCAATACACCTGACACATGTGCAGAAGGTGCTGTCTTACCCTCAGAAGCCACACTGGAGTCCCAGAGAGGAGGGGACCGCAGCACTTGAGTTGTGCTCTTGCCCTGATGTGCTTGAAGCCCAGACCTTCTGAGGCAAACTCAGACGCCTGGGAAATGTAATCGATGGAGTGGGGGAAGGAAAATGTAAAAATGTATTAGATAGTTCTGAATAACAAATAAATCTGAGGAAATCGCAATCTGCTCACAGCTATTCCAAGAGAAGGAGAAAGAAACCCAGATCAATTATTCATTTCAAGTTACTCAGTCAGCACTCCATCAGGCTCTTTTATAAGTCAAAAATGTTACAGGATAAACACAGCTCTGCAACAAATTTCTGCCCTACCCTCAAGCAAGGAGCAATTATGGATGTATCTAGGAAGCCCCACCACACAGGAAAATCTCCAGGGTCCACAGCTAGCCCCTTGCACCACTCCATCCTGCCCTCCTGTGTGCCAAGGGTTGGAGATCCCCAAATTTGTGGGTCACCTCTTTCCTCTTTCCCTTCCACGTACATACATTTGTACGTGGTTTTGCAATCCGGGATGCTCATTATCATAACAAAGCATAAATCCATCACTAATCCAGACAGGGACTCGTGGAAGGAACCTGGACAGGTTATGGACCAATGCAGAAATAAAGACTCTGCTTTGCAAAGATTACTACTCCCCAAATTGCTCTTTGCTCCAGTCATTAGGAAGTATTTATAAGATATTTGCATCCCATATCTGAATATCAACGAAACCTTTTTTAATAGCACTACATAAAACACCTGTGTCCTTGAGTACACCACAGCAAATTATTGCAATAGTGTGAAATAAAAATGTTGGGGTCCTTCAAACCTTAAACCACCAAAGACCGATCTGCTTCCTTCCACCTGTTTGTATTGTGCAGGTTTTCTGTTTGGAAAATAAATAACCAGCTCTGAACAAGCAACTACAGAGTACATAAGAGCATCACAAAGTAATTATGACTTTATGACATCATCTTAATATTACAAGGGAGAGACTGAAAGACCCAGGAGAAACTCCAGATTTCCCTTTTGGGAAAATGTTAATGGATGCTTACAATCTGTTTTCCTTTGTTTGGATGTTACAACCAATAATACACTTTTATGTCTATAAATAAAGACTAAAGTTGAATAAATCCAACAAGCTCCTGAGCCTGCGGCTCTGAAACTTGATTCACATTCACGGGAAAGATTTATGAGTCACTTGCAGAGAATAAGTTGAAGCTGCAAGATTTGGGGTGAAATTATTCAAAAGGGTGATTATTTTTGGAATGATTATGCATGTACACCTGATCAGGGTGTCACCTGGGCCCCCTTGTCCTACATGATGAAACGTGGCAATTTTTCTGCATTTCTCTTTGCTTGCACAAAAGAAGAGCACAGAAGAGCAATCAAACTGTTTATTTTTATACAGACTGGATCATCTCGGGGATATATTTTCCCTTCTACTTAGATCACGGGACATGTTCTTTATAAACTATTCACATGAATATACTAAATTTACTGATGACTGCAAAGCAAAGGAATAAAATGATTGCTGTTCTTCGTGCGTGGGTGTGTCTATATATATATTTTTATATATGCATGTATGTATGTATATGTGAACCAAAATACTTCTGTATTTGGGATGCAAAGTTAAGCACTCAAACTTTTGGAAGTAGCAGGCGGCAGTAGCTGTCCCTGCTGTGTGCACTGTGGGGAGAGGGACTTGCTTCTTTCCTCTTTCTTCCACTTTCTTGCTCTTTTGGTCCTTTCCTCTTTCTTACAACCATTTGACCTCCACAGTTGCCCAACTGGTTTGCAACCATTGGCTGAGGAGGACCAAGAATACCGCCAGATGAGGCCATGGACTGAGAGGAAGGCAGACAGCATCCCTCCCTACCTAAGGGAATCTCTCTTGAGTTGTTGTGTTTGAGACCTAGAGAATTCGGGGGTTTACATTCTTTTCTCCAAATGAAATAAGCTTTTCAAAGTATAAATGGGAGGAAAAAAGTTGGGAAATACACCCTGGTTTATAATCTTTCTCTGCCTGGAGGATGAGATCACTCTACAGCCATCTGAAAGGTTTTCAGGAGCCTCCTTTTATAATTTTTTTGTGGCAAAATATCAGAAACCTCATAGTTAGTCACTTCACTCTTTCCATGTTCTTCCTGATAAGATGTTTTTCTCCTGTGTAACATATGTTTCTCCCTTTTTAGTCCTAAAATCTATTTTGCTTTGTTCAGGCGATTCAAAACTGATATAAACTTTCTCCTTGATCTCATACTGATTTGGCCTGAAACAAACCCCCTGAAGGCCTCCAAAATGTGAGCAGGTTCAGGTCAAGCTCCAGATTTGGTACGGGGGGCTTTTTTTTCTGGAACTGGCTGAGCATGTTTTCAGGAGGTTTCTCTCCTCTGCACTGACTTTTGAACTGAAGGGACATCTCTCAACTCCTGTCTCCTCTCCAGAGAGTCTCTACATCAGAACAAATTCAGAAACTATGACTGCACCCACAAAACCGTGGCGATGAGTGCACCAGGCAGGTAATCACCGTTTGCCAGATGCCTGCTCTTTCAAAAGGCAGGCTATGCTCTGTGGGTACATGGGTAGCCCCACCAAGCACCTCTGGAAGTTCAGCTCACTCCATCTTTTGCATAAAAGATCCTCCCACTCTTTCCATTAAATTAACACCCATTCCTTTGTTACTACTAATCTAGTATGAGCTCATCCTCGCAAGAAACAAAATTAGCTACAAGAATGAATCCAAACCTTGTCTCGCAACTGCCTGTAACCCAGAGTTTGTCTGAGATAAGGACACAAGTGTGGGTGTAAATTTTCTAGAAGACACCTATCTTTATTACTCCCCTGGATCTGAATGTGTCCCAGCCCAGACCTCAGAGCCCTGAGCCAAAAGCACTGGAAGACCCACCTACTACTTGTGATGTGCAGATGCTGGCAGCTAGGTGTGTCTTTTCTATCATTCTTTCATTCACAAAAAAAAAAAAGCAAAACAAAAAAAAAAAATCAGATTTCAAGGAACCAACAATATGTGCAATTTCAGGTGAAGTTCATTACGTAATTTTTGACAAAAGAACCCCCAACCTTAAAACATTCAGAAAACTCCAAATGTTTTCTCAAAACACTTTCAAAAAGCAGTGGTTTGATTTTTCATTTTCAAAAATAACCTTCTGTGCCCAGAAATTTGCCAACATCAAATTAAAAAAAGGGGGTTTGGAAAGGAAAGCAAAGCAAACCTCATTCAGCTAAATAAAAATCCTTCTTGTCTTCCTGCTTCTCTGACAAAACAGAGGCTTTGTTATAGCTTTTCCCATGACAGTTATGCTAAAGCCTGGGGTTTTTATTTTTTTCTCCTCCCAGTTTGGTCAGTGAACCAAAGCAATCAGTTACTTGCCCTTCGCTGCGTACAGCGGCGTTTCCCTTTTCTATGACAGCACCTCCAGAAAGAGGCAAGGTGCCCTGCTCTTTCCTCACACTACTGCTTCTTCTCCCAGCACTGTCACGAATTTTGCATCGAGTCCTTCTTACAGGAAATTAAAAGCAAGTAAAGAATCAGACCAAACTCTTCTCTCCTGGTCCCTATATTGCCTGCGCACCCCTACACCCTGCTCCTAACTCGTTCTCCAGCTCTCCCTGTAGCCTTGAGGTGACTCCTCGTTGCCATGTGACGCGGAGGAAAGTGGGTTCCTTGCGCCCTGTCTTCTTTACGGTGCACAAACGCACGGACAGTTATAATTTAGCCCTAGGGTGGCATCATGCAGTAAACCATACTACAGTAATTATTAGCTTCTGTGGTGCTATTTAGGGGACTACCATCCCAGGGTTATTTTATATCACTGCTACTGATTAATAGTTCTGCTGCTGCCTTCGGTGTGCAGAGTTTGCGATGGGTTAAGACCCACGGCGGCCGGTACCATTCAAGAGAGCCACGCAATAAAAAGAAAGGAATCATTTCTAGTAAGTTCTGACTCTGATTAAAAAACAATCTTTATGAAATAGATGCTAATAAAATTGCTCTCCTAATTACCCAGAGCTAGTTCATTTCCCAGCAAATATAATAAAACAGAGTTACTTGGCTCTGATTCACAAAATCTGAACCCAAGCTCATTATTAAGGCATTTAGCAGTGAAAAAGCATGTGTGCATAAGATGCTGTCCCGTCAAGCAGAATGCAAGAAATCTTTTGAAGTTAGACCTTTGAAGTCTCAAGTTATTGCTGCATTTTTTTTTAATGCAGGTATTTCAACAAGAGAAAATCTCTCTGTGTTATTTACACAGATGGAACAGGGCACCCTATTATACCATCATATTCAGCGGAGTTTTCATTTAGAAGCAGAAAGTCTTAATTTAAAGAAATATTTAAAGCTGGTAACATAGCACTTCTTAATCTGTGGAACCATTACAAGGCTGCAAGACTTTTACATAATAGAATAGACCAGCCAATGTCCCAAGGCTATTATTGCTATGACTTGTAACACACTGAAATCTCTTTCATCTGCCTAACCTGGGATTTTGATGATTGTAAATGCATGAATATGTTTCGGTTTAGGGGGTTATGTTTATGTTTTATTTATTTTTGCTTATGTTCCTGCTCTCTTCAAAACTTCCTCCCGTTTCTAGATGCACAAATGCTCTGTCTGCCGAGCTCCCCAGGGAGCCTGACTTCCACAGTGACCTTAGGCAGCAGGTCCCTGTTTTTAAGACTCAGTCACAAGAGGACAGGACACCAGCTTCCCCACTGCCCAAAGCACGCAGAAGAGAGACCACTATAAGAAATTCTTCCCGTCGACACCAGCTGCATCGCTGGAGGTGCAGACACAGGATCAGAGTTCCCAAATCACAAGGAGCCTGTGGGCATTTCTGAAGCCAGTACTTAGGCAAATCCATACCATCATCTTGCACTCCGAGGGAACGGTGTCTTTATTTCCATTTGCCTTTTTTGCCTGTTTTCTCCTTTTCCACATGAAGTATGTATGGTAGACCCAGCTAGGACAGGTATACTGCAGGACAAAACCTGGATAAAACCTAATACTACTGAAAGCTTTTTAAAAGTATTAAGAGATCTTAGGAAGTCACCATCTGCTTCTCTGCTTCACGGCAAAAACTGTGACACCTAAACCCTTCCCGGCAGCTGTTCCATGAAGGCACTTTTGTGTTTCCCAAGTTCTAGCAAGCTTTTTGAGCTAGCTGGATAAGGTGGCCCATACAGTTAAGGGACACCCAGCAGCACCTCACTATCTCATGCCACCTGATCCCTCTATGCCTTGGTTTCCTCACACAAAAGAGAGATAACACTTCTGTGCCAGCCAGCTGGGACCCTTGAAAAGAGCTCTCAGCCTAATCTCTACAGATAGGAAGTCCCACGGCTGAACTGAACAGCTTCTCCTTGAAATCAGTGCATCCCTGCACCCTTGGAAGTGGCTGAAAGACCAGAGTTTTCATCACCTAATCTCTTGGCAATGCATGAGCCACAAAATAATCCAGCTCGGTCTCTATGGCTGCATAGGTTGCACTAAGCTAGTTGGGAGGGGAGGAAGGGGGGAGAAGAAAAAAGCACACTAAAAACTTCTTTCATTCAGTGGATTAAGCAGCGATGACTCAGAATTCACATCCGAGATCACCTGTGGAAGTGAGTAGGTACCTAGCTTCTTTCTTAACCTTACCCATCCCACAGCACAGCTCCCTATAGCCTGTGCACACCTCCCAGTCCCCTCCCACCACTTCTGGTGGCATCTGAGATACCAGGAGGATGCGTTGAGGATAAAGTTTCTATCTCAACTTCAGATCGCTTTGTTTTTTGCGGTGGTAAGTTAGATCCTTAACATCATCTTAATGCACTTTTTATGGTTTAATTTCCCCTTTTGTGGTGCTGTTTTCCTCAATAAGACTCTTAAATTGAAATCAGATTTCCTCTGAAGGAGCCAGCCTGATTTTCTTCGAAAGCCCAGTACAATACAGTCATTCCGCTGAGACTGACAATTTTATTATGGCTGCATTTCCTTTTTGCCTACAAAATGTTTGTTTTATAAATAGGCCTTTTTAATTTAATGTAATTTTTTTTTGTACAACAGCAGAAATGGTCCAAAAAAACCTCATACAACAACAGCAACAAAATTTGGGGTTTGTTACACACGCCTGCCTTAATTTACTTTCTGTTGGCTGAGGAGGGGAAATCAACTTTTTACCTAAGGCAAAATGTATGTAAAATTTCAATCTAAAGTAAAACTCGGCTCCCCCTGTCTTCAAGCTATCACACTGAAGATGTGGTGCTTGTAATTAAAAAATAGGGGCGGGGGGGGGGGGGGGGGGAACCACCAAACTACAAAACTATGCTGCACTTTAATGAATGAGGCAACTACAAGCAGAAACATGATGAAGACTCTGGAAACTAATCGACTGACAGTTGCTTGTCCAATTTTTACACAACTCAGGATTTAACAAGGAAGGGTTTTTTCATCACATGTTTAATTTTAAGCATGTGAGAAGTTGTGTTGGCCTCAGTGATGCTTTTTTTGGGGTGGTTGGTAACATATTTAAGATTGCGTAAATGCTTAAGCATCTTGTAGAATTATGGTCTCCCTTTGGGCTGTGAAATTAAACTTCTGTTTGCTCCAGGAGGGCACAAAGTCTACTATTGAGAGATTTGGTTCTTCTTACGGCCCCACCAGGCACCTCTACATCCTGAGGAACGAGATATTGAAGTGTCCTCATGCTCACTTTGACACTGAGCTGGTCCTAGCTGCTGGTCCTACATGCCCAGATTTTTCTCTCTTCACCAGGGTGGAAGGGAGGAGAGGGAAAAGTTTATATCCCACCTTCAGCCCCAAACAGCACTGGGATGCAGCTAAGGCAGCCTCAGGGGTTAAATTGGGAGGAACCTTCAGCAGCCAGCTGGAGCAGGGCTCAGGGGCATCTTTTGGGATCTACAGCACAGAGCACACCTCAGCCAGAATTTCTGCTTCCCCTACAACTCCAGAGAATTGAAAAGCTCATCCATTCCACGAGCCCTCTAACAGAAAGGAAGGAAAAAAGAAGTCTTCCTGAAACACACATCTAGATTAGTTCTTATATTTTTGTGGTCGTCTTCACCTGGCCTGAACTGCTCTGCAATAGTTTAAATTCCAGTAACAGGTTTCATATGGTCGCTATAACATCTCAGTGTATTAATTAGTTTTCAAGCCCCCCAAGCAATAAAAATGTAGCCATTCAAGGTCACAGTTTGACTTATTTACAATTGATGTATAACTTGGCAAACTCTGCATTCAGCTACTTCGTACAATGGAAAATATATTGTCATTCAGGTTAACAAAAGAGTCTTTTCTTTGCCACCTCACTACAATGGCCCTGCAAATGAACATCGCCTGAATAAAATCCTAACCACATTTTCACTCTCATTAACCACAGTAGGGTATCACACAATTTGCCTGGCTCCTACTTAGACCACTGTGCACCATTTTACTAGCAGCAGTTTGATGGGTTTTATGGCAGGTGATATATGGAGTGGGAGTTTCGGGAGTCGTAAACAGAAGCCACAGTGTATCACAATGTGGTTTAGGGATATAATGACTGTGTTGTAAAGCAAAGGATGACAATACTGCACTAGGCTTGAGGTAGTGAACCAATAGACCAAACAGCTCAACATAATTCAAGCTACAAACAGAGGAGCCTAGGTGTGTGCTGGCCTTCCTATATCTTTCATTAATTACCCCTGATGAATTTGAATAAGAACTACTAAAGCCAAAATAAATCTGGGGCCAAGAGAAAAATTATAGAGTATCTCCTTGTATTTCTTGGAAGAAGTTCCTCTCCCCCAGTGCATATATACACACCCCAGATCACCAGTTCTTAACTAGCCTTACGTACCTCCAGCGAGACAGCCCCCTTTGCTGCAGGGGCTACCACTGCTTATTAACACACCAGGATAAATACCCGCTTGGAGACCCTCTGCACACATGGGGGGCTGGGGGGTGGTGTCAGGTGCAAATAGCTATTTGCTTTTAGCTATGTCTGGATGCTGTTCAGAACAGAAAGAGCCCCCTAAATATTTTGTTCATATTTATTTATGCTCCTAAGTCAAATTGTGCTCTACTTTTTCCATGGAGCACCACAGTGGTATTCCAGCCCTAAGGATATTCTTAATTCCCATCTGAGCTGGGTGATTTTTAAGGATGATCCATTAGCTACTGGTTGATCCCACAGTGAGGTATTTGAATTGGGATTTCTGCAGTGGTCAAACCTGCAGTTCTCACAAAGGTTTTGGGGTTTTTTTTGGTTATTGATATTGGCTAATTATGGCTCAGAATAAGAAAATTGCCTGCCTGGTTCCCAAAGCTGTGTCATTAGCCACATTGTGATAGATTGGTGTCAGTGACAGAGCTCTCTCCCAGCATTCAAAACCTGTTCAGCTGCATTTAAACTAAATAATAATACTTAGCACATATAGAGCTTTGCATATTCAAAGCACTGTACAAACATCAATTAATTAATCCTCATAACATCCCTGTGAGGTAGGTAAGTATTATCTTAGTTTTACAGATGGGGATGCAGACACAGTAAGGTTAAGTAAAATGAAAAATTAAGGTGGAGGTGTGCTGGTTAATTTGGACTGGCACGTTGTGCAGTTTGAAAAATTAGAAGGTGCTGTACCAGATCTCCATTATTCTGCCAGAGAAAGAGACATTTTGATGTGCTCACTCCCCTGGTAGGAGCCACCCTAAACCTGAACCTTCATGCTCTCTGGCCGGGGAGTGCACGCAAAACTTTCCCCCAAAACTCCACTTACAGTAAACTATAAGTAGATGTATGTCCTGCTTACATAACTATTAGAGAAGATTTTCAGATAAATAACCTATTTTGGTAAAACTACAATGAAGGAGTTGAGGAATGACCTGCTTGGAGGGCCAGTAATGATTTACGACAAAACATCCAGATTACTGTTCTTTTCCCCACCATTTCTATTGCCCAGTCATAGACCAGCACCAGGGAGGAACAGACCTCCTCATGTCACACAGTAAGCAGTCTCCAGCCCAAGGAACCAACGAATATGCCTTACCTCTGGAAAAAACCCTAAAATACTAAGTACAAGAGACACAGCAGCTTGAGGGAATCTCCCAGAATTGCCAAATAAATAACTGAGATTTTATGTGTGGTTTTGATTTAAGTGCTTCCAGCTTTCAAAGGTAGAACCATTAATGAGAGCAAAGTCCAATGTTTTACTACATCAACTCAAACCTATGCACTACTCCAGGCTACTGTATACCTGCAGTGTTATTCTATCCTTGTTATTTTAATAAAGACCTCTTCCCATCCATTTGATATTCAACGCTCCCTCAAAACACGGACTTTATATTACGTAGGAAAAGCGTAAAATTGACATTAAGTGGATTTGGGGGGCAGGGGAAGATGGAGTATGTGTTTGTTCCATCTACCCCATGCATTAACCTACACAAGCAGTGAAGAGAGAACAATTGCCAGGATAGCAGCTCCACAGAAAAGGAACCAGAGGACCGGGAGCTGTGGATCACAGGCTGAACGTACCTTGACAGTAGCCTGCAGCTGAGCAAAAGGCAAATGCCAGCCTGCGAGGTTTAAACAGAAGCAGAGTCTGCAAGACTCATAAAGCAACACTTCCACTTTGCTGAGTGCCAGGGAAGCCTCACCTGGGGCATTGTGTTATCCTTCAGGCATCGTGCTTCCCGAAAGGCATGGCCCAATTGGAGAGAGTTCAGAGAAAAGGGAGGAGAACAATCAGAGGTCTGAAAACCATGACTTGTGAGGAAAGATTGAACACAGTGGGGTTGTTTGCTCTAAAGAGAAGACTGAGGGGAGACATGATAACAGTATTCCAGTGTACAAAAGGCTGCAGCAAAGAGGAAGGGAACAATCTGTTTTCCATGCCCATGACCAAAAGGACAAGAAAAAGCTGGCAGCAAAGAAGAGCTAGGAAAAGTCTTTCCAACAGGAAGAACAGAGAAGCTCTGCAAGAGATTGGCAAGACCTATGCGTAGTTTCTCTTGCTAGAGCTGCAGAAGATGTTGCCTTAGCATGGAGGGATACGCACACTGACCTTCTCAAGGTCCCTTCCACCTCAGTGTCCTACGTAAGATGTCAGAAAGAGGAGGTACTCTAAAGATAGTAACTTCTGCTGCCATAGTAGCCAGTGAGTCCACTCTGCAGCCTATGGCTCAGCCAGAATCAGCGTACAGCCAGGCCACAACCAGCTCAGTTATTGTCTGATCGGTTTGGAAAGAGCTGTGCTGATGTCTTGAGCAACTAGATAATGTCACTGGTTGTATGACACTCATATAACCAACCCAATGTCTTTCCTCCTAACCTTGTACTCTCATGGTCACTAGATGCCAGATTCTAGTAGCCAGCACAGATTCTACCTGCAGCCATTAATGTGTCCAGGGACCCTAAAGGCTGGGAAATGCATTTAGGGATCACCATTCCCACCCAAGCCGCTCCAAGCACCTGCAGCCAGTCAGTACCCATGCACCTCTCTTGGTTAGAAATGTTTGCTCTTTTCAGTATTGTCCTCCTTCTGTATTGACTTTTCCTCCTCCCTTCAGCTTCCTTTGATTGCATCTTCCCTCTCCTTCACCCTGTTGGCTCCTTTTTGTAATCTCTTTTAATCAAAATGTACATCCAGCATGCTTTGAGTCAGTCACAAGCACGCAATGCTTAACTGGGAACAAAATAGGGGAAAGGAATCTGCCAACCCTGGCAAGAGTGGGATGCTTTATCTGCTTTACGTTTAATATGCTGCTCTGAACATCCCCTCTAGCCTCTTCTGACACAAAACTGTGATTTGTCTGAAATCATTTGGAGGTTGCTGATCTTTGGTGCCTGCAGAGACCGCTAGCTTTTGGAAGTAGACGCCTGATCCTAAGAGAACCAAAACTGTAAAGGAACTCCCCTCTCTGCTGGCTACAGCCTCTTGCAGGGCAACCACAGCACTACAAAACTTCTAAGACCATCACAGAGTTGAAGAGCTATCAGTAAAAATATAATTCCCTTACAAATATTAAGGCAGGTTTACTCATCAAATTCTCAGTGCTTACAAAGAAAGAAAGAAAAAATAAAGTTATGCAAACACTAAGCTCTCCTTCTGCATATATGTTGTGTGGTCCTGAGTAACACAACCCATTCTATACACTATCTTGGCAGCTTTCTCCTAAAGTTCTTCCTTTTACAGTTATTTTGGACATGCTGCACAGCTCTCATCCTCTTTGAACAGCCCTGTTGGCTCTTCTGTGTGATATTAGGTTCTACCTTCCTTTAGATGCCTGTAATTTTAGGAGACTGTAATTGTTCAAGATAAAATGTCCTTTATCCTGTTTCAAACAAAAGGTGAGTTGTTCACCTCTTGCAACAATAACCAGGATCCTGCTTGTGAAAATCTATCGTACCTAAGGGCCTGTGGTGCCCTTACCTGTGATCTCCTACACAGCACCTTCCAATCCTGCCTCTTAAAAAAAAAAAAAAAGAGGCACTCACATCTGAAGCCCACACCTTCCAAGATGGGATGCAAAATATGCTCCAGGTGGTTTTACCTATAGGCGTGCTGAATTAGTCCTGGAGTTGGGAGTAGAACAAGAGTTCCTTTCCCTCCTGCCTCTTCTGGAAATCCTAGACAGCTTGCCCTCTGATTTAAATGAACAAAAAAATGAAGAGGAGTTAATTAATTTGCTGCAATATTCATATGACAAAATGAAAGCAGCATGTGAACGACAAAGGAAAACTCACTGTCATTCACAGGCTAAGCGAGGGGCTGAGTAGTTAATAAAGGCTTACACAGCAACCCCTTGTATTTCCCTGATGTTAGAGAAACTGCACAGAACCAGGTCACAAGACAAAGGCAGTGTGAGATGGTAATATTTGCAACAAACGAACTTAGGGGTGATTAAAAGGAGCAATAAAACTCCTGCATAGCAAAAATGAATGCAACAGTCAAAGAAACAAACAAAAGACAACCCGAACAACCCAAACTTCTAAGAGCAACTAGGATTAGATCCCAAGTACGAGATCCCAAGTACGAGTATCATGTCCCACAGTTTGAAGAGAGAGACTGTTTCTTTGAAGCTTCTAGTTTGGAAGATGAGTTCATGCAAGCAGTGAGAAAATTCAAACTAAATTCAGCTATTCCAGTTTGACTGTCTCTACTATTAATCCGGTTCACCCAGATATCCTTTCACTTCTCATCACTGATTTTATTTCCAGCATGTATACGGTGTACCTGTCCATGACTGGTTCTTGATACAGCCATCACAAAAAATAGAATTATTTTGTAATAACACCAGGGAACTGCATTATTGTTAAATTAATTCACCCCCATGAAATGTAGCAAGCACCTTTTAACAGAAGGCATGCTGCAAATTTTGTTTGACTCAATTCATTAGGAAAAAAACCCCAAACCACCCCAAACTCTGAAGCAAAATAGAGACTTGCCATAGGTTCCCCACACCTTGTTTCTGTGAAATGACAAGCAGTTTGCACAGCACAGAGAACCAGCATCTCCAAAGGTTTTGTTTCTTGCTTGACAGACAGGTAAACCAAGTCCGGCATTTATAGTCACAGGCAAGAGTGTAACCAGAACGCCGAAGAAGCAAAAGAAATCTTCTGGGGACACAATGTGGTGAGCTGACCTTGCTTGGGAGGGGTGGCTTTACCAGCGCTGGGCTGTCCAAAGATTTTGGGTGACATTTGGCTTTTTTCTGCTCAGAGGAAAAGGAGAGAGTAGAGAAGGGAAGAGGAGAGGTGGTGGCGCTTTTTGGTACGCCGAGCCAAATGCAGACCTCGTTATAAACACATAAACCCACAGAGCAGTTTGCACCCACGTGAAAATGGTGCTTTACTGAGCACTTAAAAAAAACGTCAGATGCAATATTGCTGCTGCTTTCAAACCTAGCAGGTATCTTTAGCTTGAAACATAAATTCCCACTCATCATATACATCAAGGCAGAAGGGAAGAAGAATTCTCTTTATCCTGTAGCTTTTGGGGGCCTGTGTGAGACAGCAGCAAAGACAAGATGCTAGTTATGGTTTTCCAAGCTCTGCAACTTAGGGACACTTGGGAGCACTGAGTTCAGAAGTTCATACAGTACTGGAGAGATCAAATGCATCTCATCAGATACTGGCCTCTCCTTTCCTGTGCAGCGTGCTTGTTCATATCCCCACTAAGGCAGTTTATTTTGCATAACTTCTTCAAATCTCATATCATATACTGCTTATTTTAATTTCTTTCTGCAGACATTTTTATAATGGGTTGTACAGCCGCTTCCTGGAAAAAGGGCCTTTGCCATCCTTCACAAATGGGAAATTGCCTGGGATCCCACAATTGGATATCAGCAATAAACACTGTCGGGAAGGAGAGGAGCCTGGAAGGCGCAAGCACTCTCAAACCAGGCAACACACAGAGATGAGCACTCAGCCCTGCAAATCACCGAGCCCTGATTTGGCACCTCCTGAAACCGGGGGCAAAATTATCATCAGCTTGAGCAGGGGTGATATCTGAGCCATCCAAAATCCACTGATTCATTCATAATGTGGTCTGATAATAACCATTAAGAAAAGAAGAGCAATATTTTGAATCTAATATAAAACCACAAATGGACTATTACATCAGGAATCTCATGCAGCACTAGCTACAGAAAAAGATACTTGGTTCCTCACACAGCAATACTGTCCCTACAATCACCAACAGCTTTGTGGGAGTGACTCCCCTTCCCATCTGAGGGCCTTCTCTTCACGTTTAGCACCTGGCTATTATTAGCCTTAATAATAGTCTCATGTATAAGGAAAGCTCCTCCGGAGAGAGCCTTATTTATTATACCACCTGAAAAAACACAAGTTCCTGGGTGGATATCTATTGTATCCACTTTTTAAATTCCTGCTTTACTCTGAAGAAAATGATGATACCTTTGGCACTTTTTGACATGGACCTGAACTCGGTATTCTAAACAGGACTATGCAGAATTGAATTACATTTCATCTCCTTCAGCAATCTATCTTTTCCATTTCCGTTCATTTGCTGTAGCTGCAGAAGTATTGAGTGCTGCAAGATATACTTAGTTTTCCAAACCGTGCAAGTCATTATGAATGGCCTTGTGTCCAGGTAAAGGTTAAGGAGGTCCTTTGTTGTTCTAGTTTAACTTGTCCCTGACACTGCAGCCTAATCATTCCACATAATAACAGTCCTGATACACAGGCCTGAGTCAAAGTCACAAGTCAATAAATCCATTCCTTCCTCTCTTTCAGGCAAAGTGTTGAATAGCACTGAGTGTGCAGTGTCACAAAACCCTGCAGTCTATCACATCAAGGTCGTCTGGAATATAGTGCGAAAAACTTTCTTTAAGTGCCTCACACGTTCAGAGGGAGACGATATGTTGTACGGCCTAACGAGTCCGCTTCAGATCGTTTGGAGGAGATTAAAATCGGGGCCTGACATAAGAATAGTTTTAGTTACACTTGCTTAATCTCCTGGCTGTTGTTGCTCTGAATTTGTCAGGCCTGGGGAAGGGGGGGTGCATCGCCGCTCAGAAAAGGCTGAGCCGCTTGCAAAGAGCGCGGCAGCCTGGTGCTACCTTCTCCATCGAGACTCCTCATACGTGCAAAGACAAGTCATAGCTGAAGGCTGGTGGATTTTATTTGCCAAGGTTCACTGTGCATTTGAAGTCTACTCTAATAGTCTAATTCCAGTAATGTGAATTGTTTGCCCCTGAGAAAAGAGACACAGTACTACGTACTGAATCATCTCCTCACCTTTAGTTTAAAAAAAAATACAAAACCCCAAACCAAAAAACCACCCAAACCCTTAGGTGGTGGGTCTCTGGAAGAACACCGGTCTGAGTTACAGTTTGTTTACTTTGTTAAGGGACTTATAGCTCTTCCAGGTTCATAAATTCTTGTGGTGGACTAGGAGAGTGAGTGTAAATTAACTTGAATAATAGGACTATGTGTACCTTCCAATTGTCTAATGCATTTCCCAGAGAGAAACTAGTCAGGCTTTTCAACTATCTTTTTTTCTTCTTACTCCTTAATTAGTGGGTGCACTTGGTGTATAACAAGCGTGGGTTTATTAGAAATACCTAGATGAAGGTGTTGCACAAGTTTCTCCACGCCTCTCTGCCTTCAACCTCAGCTCAGCTCAGCGACAGTTTTCCTGTTCTGGAGTCTCAGGCTTTTCTTTTCCAAATTGTGCAGTGGTTCTATGATACTGCCAAACGTCCACTAAGGATTTAGAAAGAAACTGTTAAACACATTTTCACATTTGCTCAAAGGAAGACTCTGAACCCTGGACTCCAGCAGTGAAAGGCTAATGCACTAACTCACAGCTCCGTCCTATTCCCCTTTCATCTATCATTTCAACCTGTTTGCAGTGTCAGGGAAAACAGAGGATGCCATATCCCAGCCAATTCAGGGAAGCAAGAGGCTGCCAGAAAGCAGGCAGAGATACTAGGATTTCTGAGCATCGTTCCTCTCGAAAACTGACCGCTCCAATGGCATGGAGGGAGCCAAGGCAGCCAAGAGGACACTGCGCAGGGAAGAGCCTGTTGTCCTCCCAGAGCTACAGCCTGCACGTAGTTACGCTGCTCAGAAAAAATCGTACCAGGCTCCATCCATGAACTAGTCAAGATGCCTGAAACCCAGCTAATTCCCACCTCCCTGGGGAGTGCCCATTTTTGCCAGGAAATTTTACTTTCTCACATCACTTATTTCCCAACGTGCCTACTGACTGGCTGGTGTCTAGCACAAAGGTGCAGAAACTTGCCATGTATTCACCCTGTTTTGGCTACTTATCAATGCAGCATGCAGGTCATCAGGAAGGTGCCATGAGCTCTCATCAGGACCTCTGCCTGTGGTAGTTTGAGATGGAATTTACAAGTTACGCTACAAAATGTTCTTGCCCTGCCTTGGAAACCAGAAACCGCCTGTACAAGTAAAACTTTCAGAGCAAATATGAGCAATGGAGGGAAAAAAGTGTCAAATTATTATTTACTAAATGGAGTCACCACCCCATGCCTCTTTTTCAAGTCTCCAGACTTTGAACTAAGTTGTAATTGTCCTCAACTCGCATGTAACCTGCCATCTGCAGCTCTGAAAGCAGAGCAAAGATCAAGAGTTTATATCCAATGCTTATTACAATCGGTTGTAATTATCCCAATGAAAGCAAAGTAAATCCTTTCCAACAAACACTAGAGCTGAGCTCTCATGTTATTGAATTATTACGGATCTTGTATATTATACCTGAGAGGATGCGAGCGTAACATACTCAACTGTCTCTCCTCTCAGCAGAGGAGGTTCACTGGAGCAACAAAAAAACTGGAGGCATTATGGAGTTACCATCCTACCTCAGAAAGGAAGCAGTATAAATGTAGTCTGTGTTGCGCTTGCGAGGCCATTCGTCATGCTCTTGTAACCGGTGCGGTATATACTCATTATATATCGCGTTCTGGTGGATGTGACACTTTGTGCAGTTGCAGAACTCTCAGGATTCAACCCTCACTTTTTGATTTACACCAGCCTATCTTCATTTTTACGGATTTCTCTGACATGGTTGGATGACTGCGCTGGCTGCGTGCTTTTTAACAGAAAGAACATTGGAAATGCATTTCCTTAAGAAGTTTGAAGCCTTCTGCTGCATGCAGATTGCAAACAAGGTACAGCAGGTAGCCTGCTGGTTTCCTTGCAGGGAAATGAAGTGGCAAACTAACTGAGATGTCGGTATGCTCCCCCTGCTCCTGCTGCCCCAGCACGAAGACTCGTCTGTACACATAATAATCACATGTTTTGTTACTGTTTTTTGGAGAAGGCAGCATACTGAAGATCAAAAAGTAAATATTAGGACCACCTCTTTTAATGGCTGTGGAGAGAACATCTGGAGAGAGAAGTTTTATGACTCTGTTGGCTCATGTCCTTTTGAAATGTTTTCAGCACAAAATGATGTACTTCTCTCGCATTTTCCTTCCACCGAGGCAAGCTGCTCAGTGGCATACTGGGATGCTGTGCCACAAATATACTCATTCTGCTGTCACCCAAATATCACTTCCCAAAAGTGCCTACAACTGACTTCAGAAAATTCATGGAGTTAAATTCTAGAACAGGAAAGTTTTGCCAACATCATCTCCTGCTGCTGCTCCCTACTGTTGCTACCGTGCCATGCTTCCCCGTTACCTTTGTCATACTTGGATATGTACATACTTGGATACTAGACCAGTGCCTTCTTAACTGGTCACCCGTTGCCCTTCCAGCAAGACCCATGTCTTCGTGTTTACACCTCCTAGTCACAGAATTAAAGCTCAAACACACTGACTTTACAGATTCTCGGTTAAGTGTAATTAAGCTTTAATTAAATCCCCAGATTTTCAGTACTGATGACACAAGGCAGTTTTGCTGTGCATTGCAATGCAAGCCACCTTGCATCTAGCTCTTTAGGAAGACATCATCCCTTTGGATTTCATTTAATAATTTCTCTCCACTGAGTATATAAGGGAGACCAGGGCATCAAGGCTCGTGACTCAGGTGGCTCAGATGCCTAAAGCTGGTGAGTCCTTAACCTCACTGAAGTCACGAGGAGCATCCCACTGATTGCAATGGGAGCAGGCTGCAGGCAGGCTGTGGAGCCAGCAGTGACTGTTGGCCCAAAAAGGGACTCCAGAGCCTGCTCCTCTACATGGCAGGGCAGAACACTAACCTCAGATTCATCAGGGTAGCTCTCTGAGTTTACCTTTTAAAAAAAAAACCTCTCAGTATTTCCTTCAGCAGAATATTTAATCACGAGTGCAAGTTTGTCAAATGCCATCTCTGACCTCCAAAGCTTTTATTGATTACCTGCAAGTCCATTGTGTTGCATTACATTCACTCGGGCTGCAAGACACTGTAGTCAAGAATAAGCTAAAAAGTCCCATTTTAAAGAGAGAGATAAGAAATAGCCCAATTCCCCAAGTTAACAAATGGTGCTACAATTAGCTTGGCAAGAGAGGGACAAGAAACGTTGCATTATACTGTATGCAGTGCAAGAGAATCTCACCAGAAGAGGCTTTGAAATTCTGAAACTCCACACAAAACCGAAGGAGGCAACAGCCTTTGCCAAATGAATAAATAATGTCTGTGGAGACTAACGGGTATTACTGCAATTGCATGTCAACTAATGTTTCCCACAGTAAAAAATAATAGCGGTGAGATTTAGACGATAAGATTCTGCTACCAGAACCCAAATCCCACTCTCTCCTAATCAGCTGTAACCCACCCAAGAGCAGGGAAAATGGAAACTGCCACATGGAAATCCTTTCATGAGTTCTTCCTCCGAAAGAGAGGAGGATGCTTCGGCCTCATCCCAAACACAGCTCCTTTGAGCACAAATCCCTGGGTGCCATCGGGAGCCCTGGTAGTACAATGATACACTGGAGAAAAGAAAAAAGCAAAACTCAACTGCCTGGTTGAAATACCTAAAAATTGCATTTTTCAGATTGGATGTGGATTAATTCCTCTGGCCTGATTTTCACCCTCCAGGTCCCAGGGACTTTCAGGAGATGGAGTCACCTGGAGAAACTTCTTGTGCTGACCTGCAGAGGAAGTTCTTCCTTTCTCAGCAGTCGGCCATGCTGCACCACATTTGGATACGCTGGAGAAAACAAGAAGGCTGGATAGACAGGTGGGAAAATCAACTGGGGCTTCAAACAGCAGAAACCAGCGTTTTGTGACTATGCAGGGAAGAGACTGAAGCTGAGAAGTTGGCAGGCACCTCTGAGGACCCTAAAGGAGAGCACGGGAAGCCGAGCTCCCTTTTTCCCTTCTCTTCCTTTGAATGGAGAGCATAACTTTCTTTTGGCTGAGAGCTGTGCTGACAGGTATCAAACACATGAAATTTGAACACTCATTCTCCAAGAGCTGTGTCTTCATCTGGAGTTGCAAGAGCAACTTGAGAGGTTTTTATCTAAATTCTAGTGCCAAGACGCATGATACCACCTCTTCTTCATCAGGCTGTGAGAACGACCTCCACCCAGGACAGAGGAGCGCTGATAAGACCCCTGCATATGCCCAGCAAAGCCTGATGTATTTGGGGTGTGATTCCATGAGAGAAGCTAATAAAAGAAATGCTGGTGGGAATCCAAGTCCAAGTGGTGTTTCCTTGCTTGCTGTAGACCAGGAAGCACGCAGCACACGTGTCTGGGTAAGTATGAAGATCTGAGCTAAACTC
Organism: Zapornia atra; assembly: GCA_013400835.1. Lineage (NCBI taxonomy): Eukaryota > Metazoa > Chordata > Aves > Gruiformes > Rallidae > Zapornia > Zapornia atra. The sequence goes on from VZTU01009610.1 coordinate 120,593, forward strand.
CCCTCTAGCAGTAGGATTATTGCAGAAGTGCCCAGCTGAGATCAGGGCTCCACTCTCTATTTCTTAGCCAAACACAAGGATAAGGAGAGAAATCAAGGTTAGCTCTGCTGTACGAGGAAAGGAGCTGTGGCACAGGCAAAGGAATCTCTCAAGGTCACAGCACGAGCCTGTGCCAGAGGAGGGAGTGGGGACAGAATCCCTGGCCACCACGGAGCCCCGAGCTGGGGCACCACAGCTCCTAGTGAATCACCTGTCCCGCATCCGCTACCCACTTCTTCTCTACCCCTTGCACCACACATTCAACTTTTTAAATCTGACATTCTGATTTAGCAAAAGCCTTGGCTTTTTTTTTTTCCCTCTTTTATTAAAGAAAAAAAAAAGGAGGCTCTTGTTAAAGGGAATGGAAGTGATACAGCTGTGGCTGTGATTAACGTAGTTCAGGGTTGAACTGAATATTGCTTCTTCCCTGCAGTATTTTTAATTACACTCCTGATTTTATATTTGGAGACCGTCATAGACCTGTTCTGGTAAATTGTCAAGCAACCACAAGTCAAATATGTGTTAAATATGAGAATATACTGCCATTTTTATCTGATTTGTGGTTCATTCACACCATGTTATCTACTTTTAATTAAATACCATAAAATACACATGGTCAGCAGTTTGACTTTTCATTTCCTTACAATGTCAGTAATTCAGCTTGATTGTTGCCACCTACCACAGAATTGCATTTTAAAGATGTTACCCCTGCACGGTGCAGATTCAATATCGGAACAATTTAAACTAGTTGCTAAAAATAACTACCACCTACTTAGTAGCAGCTCTGCCTTTAACAGTCACATGCAGATTCACGACTCTCCGCCTGCCTGAAGAGGACAGCCAGCCTTGGGAGGCATCACAGTGGCCTTGATTTTGCAGGGGGTGGGGAAGGTGGGGAGGGGGGGGTGTTGGGTTTTGGTTTTGTATGAAATGCTTGTGTCATCTCTGTGTTGATTGATAGCCTACCTTGTTCATTAAAGATATGGCTAGGATTTTGCTAGATTACCCCAGGCATTGGAAATAAGAACCTTCCTACTGGAGGCATGTTATGCATGGACTTAAAGTTCACCACTTCATTAATAACACTCCTCAGCTGGACATTTTACATGCCGCTCTGATATATGACTGTTTAGGTGCTTCCCCCCTGCCCCCCCCTTGCCTTCCTATTACTCCTTTAAAGGGACTGAGTCTTTTGCAGCATTATTTTATTCTTTTACTTCTAGGTTATATTGCTACGGTCCTGAAATTGCCAGCTCTCATTATCCTGGCTGGATTTCTTTCAGAATAACTGGACAATTTGCTTCGACCACTGAAAACAATCCATTAAAACTAGTAAGAGCCACAATGGCTGAACATCTGTAAGAAAGGCAGAGGGAACATAACAGCAGCAGCAGCATCGTATCAGACCAAAGACAGATCCAGTGACTTGTCTCCGACAGTCACAAGCAGCAGATACCCAGGGAAGAGGGGAGCAGAACCAGCCCATACAATATCACTTCCTTCACCACCTTCCCAGCCTCCAGCAATTTGCAGTGCCCAGAGCTGGAGGTAGCGTCTCTGAGTACAACAGCCCTTGATAATTTTTTTTTCTCTCCCATAAACCTGAGCAGTCACTCCTAAGCATCTGAACACACTCAGCATTCACAACATCCTGCAGAAAGGAGTTCCTTGCGTTTGCTGCACGAGCCACAAAGCAGCAACTCTTTGGTTTGCTCTGGAGCATTACTCACTAGCTTTATTTGATGTTCCTTTATCCCTCTGTCAGAAGAAACAATGAGCCATCATTCCCTGTTCTTCATGATGATGCTAATAGTTATCATTTTACAATCCCATCATATCCCCTCAACTCTTTTCCAGGCTAAAGAATTCTAGACTATTTTATGATTCTTCATACGAAGCCATTCTCTGACTCTAATCACTCATTTCCCATGCCTTTTCCACTCCTGCTGTGTCTGAAGGGTTGGAACTGAACCAAGTATTCAAGATGTGGGCAAAGCATGGCTGTCTAAAGTGCTGAAGTGTCGCCTCTTTTGTGCCTCTTTTGTTTTGTATTACTTTACTAATAGCTCCTAACAGTAAGTCTCTGTGGGTTGGGGTTTTTTTAAACAAATACTAAGCACTGAGGTGATGCCTTCAAAGCAGAATGTTATAACTGCATCTTTTTTCCCCTCTGAGTATTCCATTCCATGCTCATCATTGTCAATGCAACGCTGGGACTTTCACCCCACCTCTCTCGTATCCACACTGAATTTCATCTCCCACTTTATTGCTCAGGGACACAGTATGAAAAGGCACTTCCTCAGTTCTTTGCAGTCAGCCCTTGTCTTTGTTCCCTTGAATAAGTTGGCATCACCTCCAAACTTGTCATCTTATTGTTCTCTCTGGTTTTAGAACGTTCATGAAAACACTACACAAGATGGGCTGTAGCACAGAGCTCTGCAAGGCTCTGCTGTGGAAATGACCTCTCTCTGCTCGTCTCTGTTGTTTCTCATCTCTTAAACAATTATTTACCCATGCGAGAAACTTATGGAGGTTATTTCCTGTAAGACCCTTGGGTGAAGCACTTTTTCAAATGCCTTTGTGAATTCCCTGAGGACCCTATCACCCAAATCTCTTTGTTCATTTGCCTGAGGACTCCTTCAAAAGGCTCCTAAAGATTTGTGAGCCTTGTCCTCCCTTTTCTTTCTTGACCACACAACTTCAGCATCTTGAAGGATGCCTTCTTGCTTCTAATAATCCGGTTTACCCTATGATTTGTCGTGTCAGCTCCCCTTTGGTCTTTCTGAAGTCATTTGAAGAAAAACAGGTGATGCTCATTCCCTCAGAAGTGCTTAAGGGATAACACTGAGATATTTGCAAACTATCAACAACTAAACTACAGAAAATACATTGCAGGGGGAGCGTATTTTATGCTTCACCAGTGAAAGATCTAATCAGCAGACAAATTCCCAGGTGTCAGAAGGCCCTATACCATCTCCCTTGGCCAACACTATAAAACACGTGGCTAAGTTTCCCACACACAGGCAGTCTTCAGCTTCTGGAATATTTTAACATGACTGATTGCTTCTGGCATAATTTAGATAAGCCTTAATCAGAAGCAGCAGCTGTGAGAAGACCAAGGAGAAAAGCCCCAAGCCACCTATGCTGTGCTGGCTGGCTGCTGTCATGTCCAAGACCTCTGGCCCTCTATGTGACTTTCTCCCTAGCACAGGGACCTCGCTCAGTCAGCACCAGTAGGTGCCAGTTGGACTTCTGCATCCAGTTTTGGGTGCCAGGAGTCAAAGCAGACATCCAAAAGATAGAACTCAGATGAGAGAAACACAAACCATGAACAGCAACCAAAAGAATGGGGGTGTTGATCCTCAAAAAGAGAAACTGAGGGATGTAGAAAAAGAGTCTTCAAGGGTACTGAAGACTCCTTCTGAGAGGAAGGGAACGGCTTTGTTCTCCCTGTCCGCTGTGGATGGGACAATAATGGTCAGAAAGGGAAAGTCAGTTGGGTGCCAGGAAATTCCTTTAAGAGCAAAAATAGTGACTGGAGATCTTTAGGAATAGATTAGAAAAACATCTTTCAGAAATGAAATGGGTACAGTAGGTTTTGTTTGGATCAATTGATCTCTTGATATCCCTTCCAGTCCTGTTTTCTATGATTAGTAAGCCAAATTCCACTGATTTATACAGCCTTTGAATCAAACCCTTGGAAAACAATTGCTGTCAGCACATACAAACAAAAACAAATAAGAAAACCCCCTATTCTTAATTCAGTATCTTTCACTGAAGATACAACCCAAGTGTTTCTGGGGGCAGGAGAGCGAGCTAAAGAGTTAGAGTTGTGTTACAGAAAAAGAGGTTTAAAGCAGGTTCATAATCGATGAAGAAGCATCTTTCATAATACAGTAGTATGACCTGAACAGGAGGTTTGTAAGAGGGTAGGTGTGGAAAAAACACCCTCTCAAATACATAAAGGAGGAAAACTATAATATGTTTTGGTTGTAGTTTATCGTGGAGAGTGTATAATATCCAGAGATAGAATATCTAAGCAAAACCAAACATTTCCACTTTCTCCACATAGCTGGTTAAAACATTCTTCTCTCATTTTGAGTGAAGCATTTTGAACATCCTTGTTCCACAAAGAGAAAACAAATGAGCAAAGAATAAAAATGTCACATTAGCTAACTCCTCTATAGCTTCATAAGCCTGGAAGGCCTCATCTGTAGTACCTTGAGGTGACATTTTCCAAGCACTTATTTATGATTATGAATCATTTTCTCTAAGGGGGAAAAATTAAGATTCCTCAAAAAAAACCAACCCAAAAAATAAAAGACAATCTTAAAAGATTGTGACAAGTCAGCCTAGCTTGTCTGGTATGTAATTCTACCCAGCATCTTTTATCTAAATAATTGAAACCAGATCTCTCTCTAAATAAGGACTTACTACTAAAGATCAGTGAGTAACATCTAAAAAGGCAAAGAGAGAAGTTCATGGTATTTGGTGGCTTCCACAACAGATCTTGGTGGGAGTGTTAGAGGGTAAAACACAGCACTTTTGGTATTGGGGTTGAGAATCTCAGTGTTGTGTGCTGCTGGCATCAGAGGGGCAAGAAGAGGCAGGTTTATGTCCCTCAGCAAGCCACCACCAGCTGAGAGGCAGCGAGCATTTCACAGGTTTGTGTACCCTGTGTGTCCACCAATGCAGCAGAGGCAACTGCTAGCATCACCTTCCCCTTCTTACAGCTCATATCTCAACTGGGGTAAGAAAGCCCAGATTCATTTTTTTTGCCTCAGCAGAACCAAGTGGAGGTAAACACTTCCTTTGCTGGAGAGAACCTCTCTGAACAAATACCTCCTTTGGCCACCTTAGACACCATGAGGTGTTTCCTCAGACTCCAGAGTGCTCTTGCTTTCCCAACAGCTCAGCTGCCAGCTGGCGCAGGGTCTGTGATTTTATCCCTTTCTCAGGCTTTGGCAGGACAGTAAAGGCAAATGCTTTGGAATAGTTCAGGCTGAAGATTAAGGGAAGGCAAAACAGGGAAAGGCAATGGGGATGTTCTAGTGGGGAATAGGAATGTCAGTAAGGAAAGCATCCAGGCAGAGATCTTGGAAATACAGTAGAGATCTGAAAGTCAGGACAGTTTAGCTGTATTTTTCAACCTTGAAGCAGTTTTGAAAATAAATTTCTGATCTTCAGCCTTTTGTTTCTAACCTGGAGATAACAAATTTTTACTTACATGCTAAATGCTAGAAAATTTGGTTAACCAGTGTGAGCAAAATACTTTCTTGAGAGATGCTATGGAAGGTCAAATGAAGGTTAGGTCATGGCAAATCTGTATTTGAAAAAGGACATTCAATATAGGTATTCATATTTACTGAAAACACCACTAATTAGGTTTGTCATGAGCTGAAAAGAAAATATGTTTGTAAAAGGATTACAAAGGAGATCTTGAGGTAATCCCAAGATGCTAACAGTAAGTTTGACATTCAGGACCAAACCTAGCCTAGGCACAATTGGTGTAACTACACTCAAATTAACATGAGCTGCATCAGGACTGAATTTAGCCCCAAGACTAAAAAAGGCCAATTGGATTTGAAAAAAAAGAAGGGATTTCTGGTCATGTAATGAGTCTGCCATAGCCAGAGTGCAAAAGATGGAGGCCTTTCCTGCTAATTCAAGGCTTCCCAGAATTACTTCAGTCTTCAGAATTTGTTTAATGCCAGATCATCCCTCCGTAGGAGTTACGTCTCCAGGTGTCCTTAGCTAGAGTCTGATAGCTCTTTCTGACTAATAAATGTCAATGTTGAAGGCCTGCTCCAAAGATTACTGGAGTAACAGTCGCCTCCTCTTCCAAAACCACCTCTCAGCTATGGTTTTAAAACACGCATAGCAGTAGGGGTACAGTAGGGAGAAGCACAAACTGTTGCTTTAAAGATGAAATAAGAGAGAGAGGAAAAGATTCCGTGGCTACTGCCCAAAAATATTAAGATAATGATTAAACTAAAAAATGCAAATACACAATATGTTTTATGCTGCTAGGCAAGACCAGAACTGATATTAAAATGTCTCATGAACATTGTAATATGTTCAGAGCAGGAGGGTAGAAGACACAGAGGAAAACAGCAGAGAAGCCATATGGTCATAGCCGGTGGTCAATGAAAAACAGAAAGAAAAAAACCAACAAAACAAAACAGAAAGTACAGAAAGAGATATAATTTTGGGGGGAGAAATGTGTATTATCCCAGCTCTTGTGCACTTGCACAGGAAGTTCTGGACCAATGCCCCACTGTGTTGAAGCCAAATCCGAGGCCTCTCCAAGGTATGCTCCTTAAGTAGGGTGCAGTGGAAATGGTGGGGTATTTTGGTAAGTGGAGGAAGAATTACAATGCTAAAAGTAAGCAGTGACAGTTTTGTGACTCACCGATTCCCCTGTGCTGCTAGAGCTGGCACTTGCCGTAGCAATCTGGAACGTATTTGATCTGAACCACTAAGAAGATGCACTTCTACTTCAACACATTGAACCTCCTCAGGAGCCACCCCTGCAAGATTTGGATAAGTAGGAAATGGCCTTGCAAAACCCAAGAAAACTGAATAATCCCCATTCCCTCATAGTTTAGGTCTAAAACCTACCTCCTGACACCTTGATTTTCTACAGTAACCATCTCTATCCTTGCTTCGTACAAGGAAATAAGATGGAGGAGAACTAATTATAAGTCAGAGCAAATTGAGACAGCATATTTGACTGCTGAGGGGGCAGCAGCCACTTCTGTTCTCAGCTGCAGAGTCACATACTCTATACATTGGTCTGTGTCCTGGTTTCAGCTGGGACAGAGTTGATTTTCTTCCTAGCAGCACGTATAGTGCCGTGCTTTGGGTTTAGGATGAGAATAATGTTGATAACCCACTTATTTTGGTTGTTGCTGGGCAATGTTTACACTAAGTCAAGGATTTTTTGGCTTCTCATCCCCAGCAACGAGGAGGCTGGTGGTGCACAAGAAGATTGGAGGGGACACAACCAGGACAACTGACCCCACTGGCCAAAGGGATATTCCATACCATGTGACATTATGCTCAGTATATCATTTGGGGGAAACTGGCTGGGGTTTAGACCATGGCTTGGGAACTAGCTGGGCATCAGTGCGATCTGCAGGCAGTAAGTAATTGTGCTGTGCAACACTTGTTCTGTACATTCTTTTTATCATTATTAGTTTTATTCTCTTCCTTTTCTGTCAAATTAAACTGCCTTTATCTCAGCCCACAAGTTTTACCTTGGTTTTCAATTCTCTCCTCCATCCCACTGCAGGGAGAAGAGAGCAAATGGGTGTGTGGTTGTTTTAGCTGCCTGCTGGATTAAACCATGCTGGCGTGTCATACTGGTAGGGATAGTGGGAACATTCCCTTCCCTGTGCTTGCCCCAAAAGCAAGCCAAGTCATTTTATGCCACAAACATAGCTGCACATCACCCTCAGTACAGGCTGGTAGGTACCCGAGCAGCACGCTGCACATGTACGCATGACTAAAGATGGACAGCATGACATTTATTAACCATGCACATAATTAAAATCCTTTAAAAACGTCCTCAGAACAAAATAACATATCTTGAACTCCATGGGACAGCCCGGGCTGCCATCCTCAATAAGCTTCGTTACAGAGAGTTACACAGCTAAATCACTGGTATGGAAGCAGCACTCCAGGGACTGGTCTCGTATCAGCCCATCTGCCTAATCAGCAATGAAGCAACACACACCGGAGCTCCACGAGCTCTTTCAGACAGCACAAGCACGTGTGCAACGACATGGTGAACACAATCAGGGAGCGGATCTGGGCTAAAACCAACCTGCTTACACTTGCTAACCCCACACCTGGACCCAGGGCATGCTGCTGTATCAAGCACCCTGAGCAGTGCAGAAACCACTGCTGCCACAACAGTGCTAACACCAGAGCTTTGCTGGAGAGAGGACTTGCCACCACCCACATATGAATCACATTGAGAAGAGAAGGTTCAGAAATTCGGTTTTGCTACTGCAAGGGCTATTTATTTCTTTCCAAGGAGCCTGGACTCTGTTTGCCAGGTCCATTTTTTCAGTAACATAATCACACCCTTCACTGAACCCCCATTAGTTCAGGGAACAGAGTTTTAAGCTCCAAACTGACTTTCCCCCCCTGATTCTTCTTCTCTCTACTGTGCCCCTTTGATCACTTTTATCTGAATTATCATCTTTGCAAAACTTCTCCTATAATTGCTCCAGGAGAGAGACATCGCTACTGGCCTGGCCACAGAGGACTTTGTACTCCAGCCAGACTCCAGTGGTATATTAATAGACTAACTGAAACTGGGTTAGGGCAACGAGTGATTCCCAACAAGACAGCCCGCTGGCTTTGTACAACTAGCAACAACAACTCCTCCTGCACAGTGCTACTTGTCTAAAATTAGAGAAAGGGCCTGAGGAATAACCTACCTTCCACACTCCAGACAGACATCCCACTTGTAACCATTCAAGTTCATGAGATATTCAAAGCTGCCTTCTTCTGGGACAGTTATCTATAATGCTGTCTGAGAAAGAAGTACTTGTAAAAGAGGTATAAATGTATACATCAATCAATACCTCCTCATGTATCATCAACTCTCCTGGACATCTTAAATTCAGAGACAATAATATTTCTGCAACAAACAGGCATCACAGGCAAAGAGCTGGCAGGCACAAAGTAATGTATAAATTTGTAAGATGTTTTGAATTCTGAAAGTTCACCTCATCCCCAAGTGAAGCAGATCTGAAACAGCATCAAACTTTTACCTCATGCTTGACGAAAAACACCCATGACTGAGATTTCATGAGACTTTCTGAAATGGAGAAGCAAGCAAACAGAATTCAGCAAGTGACTTGCAAAACATTGCTGAAAAGCAGATGGATGTTGGGATGGAAGGGAGAAATCAGATGGACAAGGATCCAGTGTATGGAAAAGCAAGCCAGAAGATGGAGGAGGCAAGGGGATGCCTCTAACAGCAGTCACTTGAGTAATTCAGTGGTCATCCAGTCTACACTTTAGACAACAAGGTCCAGGGGCAAAGATCTCCAACATCCTCAGCCTTGCCAAAGCCTCAAAGCCACCAGCAAGTCCCCAGCCTTGCTGCAGACCTTGAAGAGTGCTGCAAAGTTTGCCCTTCACCAGCATGGGCATGGTCTGGTCCCCCTGCACCCCTCCATGTCCTTCCTCCTGCCTCCCTCCTAATGGGCACCCAGAGGCACAGAGGAAAGGAAGGGGCTCTCTTCCGTGGCCATGAAAATTGGGAGGCAGAGAGGAGTCAGCCCAGGTATGGGGAAAACCAGCCCAGTCACGTAGCATCTCTGGGCTCAGTGCATGACACAGGACAGGTTTCCTTGGCCCTGGGGGCAGGTTTCCTCTCCTCAAATGCTTCTCTCCTTCCCAGTATAGTCACACTGCCAGCTTATCGTCACAGCCTGCCACACCGAATCTGTAAGGATGGGCATATGCCATCACTTAACCTCGGCTGGCCTGAACCACCATTACCAGCTTCCCAAAGCAAGATCTTCCCACCACCAGCTACTACACATCCCAGAGCATCTAGCAAGTTAGCATCATCCGAATTTATTCCACTGGAAGCCCCTCACCCCTGGCACCCGTACGCACCCTGGCCAACTCCATTACTTCTGAGGAGCAAAGCTTTTGCCTGTCATGTATCTTTCAAAGCAAGTTAGCAAGGCTGTGTGTTCCCAATTCCCAGCTCAGCTCATGTTTCCTCTCCAGCATCCACACACCTCTGAGCCCTGAGCTACAGCACTGCCACCAGCTCCAACAAATCCAGAGACTCTGCTGCTGAGTGGATCTGTTTATAGCCGTAAAAATTAGTGTTGCAGCTCCACCTAACTCAAGCAGTTTTGCTTAGGAAATTACAGCATGGCATTCGGCCGGCTGTTTAGAGCATGGAGGAGTAAGTGGGAATTGGCAGCATGTTTTTAATTAAGCAGGTAAAGCCTAGATTAAGCTACATCAAATGGATAGTGTTTCTTTAATTCGGTATTGTTGCTCCCCACATCCAGGGCATAAGGGGTTGGCCTTAAAATTCTTGCAACTAAAAAGCCAGTCTCATGACCAACTACATAATTGATTAAACACAACTGTGGACTCCCATTATAGGGAAGTGCAATTTTCCCGGTGTCGCTTCGAGTCTGAAATACCTCAAGGGTAATTACAGACCGAGATGCAACACAGGAGGCTTTGAAGTAGGGAAAGAAAAGATTAGGGTGGCTGAGACGATCTGCGCCTGTTCATTTGTCCTTCACGGCAAAGATGTTAAGCCCCTGCGAAGTGATGCCCCGCCAGCGCCAGCCGCTGCGGGTCCCGCAGCCCTGGGGGTCGCGGGCAGCCCCCCGGGGGTCACGCCGAAAGCACCGCAGAGAAGCGGCCTCTTACCTCCACGGCCCTAATGAAAGTTTCATGCAGCTGCGCTCCTCTTTGCCTCGGATTTGGCATGCCTCGCTGCCCACCGCCGGGCTGACCACTCAAGGAGGGGAGAGAAGTGCACTTTCTCCGACCAGCTAAATTATTTACCCTGGGAACAATTATATAACGCGACACACTAAGCTTCAAAAAAAGCCCCTCTTCAGCATCCGAGGGAAGAGGCACTAAAACTAATTCAGAAATGAAGAGATCCAGTCTTTATTTCTAATTAATAACAGGTTAGAAGTAAAAACCGCTATTAGTGACAGAACATAACAAGGAAACCAAACCGGGGTTGTTAAGAGGGCTATTTAAAGAAATGTTAATGAATTGAATTTGAAGTTCTTCTTAGTCAAGCAGGAAGCAACTAATGGTTTAAAGAGGAAAAGTGAAGCATTATTAAATGCTGAATATTTATTATGTCAGTGACCAGTTTGCCAGAGGCTTTGAGGTGAGAAGGGAAGTTCAAATCCTTTCCACTGCATTTACAGCTACAGAAAGGTAAATTCATCGGCTTTCTCATGTACCACACAAAGGCTTAGTAATTTGTTTGGATTAATAGCATATTGTAGAAGCATAACACTCACACTTTAAAACTAACAAATTCAGTGAGAGCACAGAATTATCATTTAACCATTACTGTCTTCATAAAAACAAGTGCTCTTAATGCTTTGCAGTACATCTTTAAAGTGCTTTAAAAGCCAACAGCTAATTTATCCTGCCATAACCTACCTCATGGTAGGCAGGAATCGTTATCTCCCCACTGCAGTTCAGTCAGCACCGGGGAGTTAAGTGACTTGCCCAGGGCCACAGAGAAAGTCGGTTTCAGAGCTGGGTGCAAAACTTTGGGTGTGTTACTGCTCTGAGCAAACTTTGGGAAACTAATTCACAGCACAGTACTAATTAAGGAGTCTTTGAGGGGTTTTGTGTATTTCAGTGTTTTCAGGTTGTGACAGACAGGTAGCTTCCTTCTCTGATCCACAGTACAACTGGAGCTTTTTGGATGGTCCTGCTCTCCCATCGTGGCTCCATAACATCCAAAGATATAACAGCTCTAGGAACTGTACTGCACACAGACCTAGCCACAGGACCCATGCACGCACGTGCAGTGGGAGAACACAAAACTTCTGGATACTACTCTGCAAAAAACTGGAAAGGAGGTCAAAGGTCCCTACAGGGCAATAAAGAGGAATCAAAGTGTGAAAAGTGCCCGGTACACATCCTAGCTTGAGGCTTGAGCGATGCTTCCTCCTGCCTGTCCCTGGAAGCAGAGGCGGTTTGGAGCCACCTTTGGATTTGGTGATCCCTAGAGCACATTTTTTCATGCAGGACCACTTAAGGTTGCAATGATTACTAAACACAACGCCTCCAAAAACACATTTCTGAAGCTGAGCATTATCATACACCAAATCCCAGAGGATGAGAGCATGATTTTGGATGTTATCACTCAGGAATTCCCCTGCCCTGCAGGTACCCTCCCCATTATCAAACGTGCTGGGTTATTTCATGCCAGCGGAATGCTTGGCAAACCACCCCACACAGTGAGGGGCTAGGTCAGACCACAAAGCATAAAATGAAACCATCCAACTATGTTGGTACGTGGTGGTATGGAACAGCAACCTCTCTCTGGCACTGCCAAACACAAGCCCACCATTAAAGCACATAATGTTTAACTGCCAGTGATATGACAATAAGCACCCAAATGTAAGATAATGAAGCTCTGGCAATAGGAAGTCCATAAATAGGATGGCAGATCAAGTCCTGGCACTGTGAAATGCCCTTGAAGAGAGCTGCATGGCAGCTCCTGTTCTCTCATCCTGGGTCTTTTGCGGGGGCGGNGAGCAGAGGATCTGCTCCAGACAGGCCCCTGCCTGCAGAGGTAGTCCTGCCAAGGAACACACCAGCAGGTCTGATCTACAGCTAAACTGGAAAGGTGTTTTGATGTATACCATGTGCTCAGCAAGTCCCTGTACCTACCATCCTCCATCACCTCTTCTCAGATGCACCAAACTCAGTTCAGACTCCCAGAAGAAAGCCCTAAGGAACACAATTGCCCTGCCTTTCTCAGGTGTGTTCCCACTCACATTCAACCATGCACATACAAGAAGATGAACAATGATTCCTGCCCACTTCTCCAACATTTGCAAAAGTTCAGACAGTGCCAGGTCCCAGAGGGTGGGGTCAAACTTCGCTTTACCCCTTGCGACTGCAGAGAACTCATAGTGAAGCTGCCTCTTCAATGCAAGCACCACACATTTGTGGGTTTGGCACAGAAAGGTCCAAACTCTGGGTAAAGATATCTGAGCTGGCTGCAAACGAGACTTAATTTGATACTGGGTGCTATCTCAGTGCCACAGGTACTTCCTGAGAGGTCAGATGCACCAGCCAGAGCTCACACCTTAACCTGCAGCTACCAGCTTTTCACATTTCCACACGGAAGTACCCGCAGTCGGTATCAGTGATAGGAAGTTCACAAAGAATAGAGGAGGAAATAGACAGTGGAAATTAAAAGGAGGACATCGTTTTCCCTCCAAAACAGGCAGTCTAGTATTCGGCTTTATAGCTAATAGCACCCAAAGAAAAGAAAAAAGCTGATAAACTGTGAGCTGGGTATCCATGAAATGTCAAGCATTAAAAAATACTCACTGTCCGTACAGCAGCAGGTCCTTACCACACTGTGCGTCTCATCTGCACTTGAGTCCTTGGTAAGACTCTTTTACTGCACAGCTGGTATTTTTTCAAACATTTAAAACAAAAAAGTCTAATTCAGCATGTTAAATCTCCTGTTAATGTGATTCTAGAGGTCAAACCCAACTCCCAAATAACCATTTGCCAGATCTTATTTATTTCCACCAGATGTTATATTCAATAACCGTGTGCATATCCGCTACTGTTTAACGTCCAAAAACCAGAATTATCTCCACACTCAGACCTATGAAACCCTGATACCTGTAGTTCCACTGAAAAAAGCATATTTAAACCTCTGCAACTACACATAATTTTCCTTGCAGGCAAGGAACAATCAGCTAGAATTAAGCAAATATACTATACCCATAGCAACCCAATTTTTGGATTTCAGCTAATTCCAGTGATTGTTTAATCATGTGTGTTTCCCAAATATCGTTAAACTAAGGATTTGGATATCTCTTCCTGAATGTACCTACCTCAGTCCTGTACAAAGAAAGTAATCTTCATGAAAAAGGATACAAACACTTTAGCTTAATAGCAGACATACACGAGCATTTGAAATTCTGTCTAATTAAAGTGTTAACTTTCTATAGAGACACTGATGTTTGCTCAGAAGAGAGGTAAAGCCGTGATGTTTGCAGATATCATTTCAGTTGTATTGCTTCCAGGGAGTATTTTATTTGTACAAACCTAGAATCCTTCTCCACTCCATGTAAAAAATAGATTAGTCCCTTGATAGCCTTGAAAGTCATATCACTCACAAGAAAATTAATAATGCATTACAAAGTATATAAATTTTAAAAATTAGAGGAAGTAGGTTGTAATGGTCCGAAGACCACTGTCCATCCCTGTTCCCATCCAGCTTTCACGTAGAGTTTAACATCTTCCCCTCTGACAGCACAAAAATGTAGAAGCACAATTATTTCTGACAACTTTCCATTAAGCCCCCGGTGTTCCCGGCCATCCCACAGAAGCAGCAGAGCGGAGCTACGAGTCCAAGACAAAAGCTCAGAGTTGCTGAGGGGAGGGGGAAGGCAGCGTCCAGGCACCTGCTCTTTGGTGACTCTGGTCTCCAGCATGACGCCCTAATTTAGAAGATGTTCCCAAATGCTCCAGCACCCCTCCTGCTTAAGGGGGTTGCATTGCAGCCTGCTGTGCAGTGCCAAACCCAGGCTAACAGGCCTGTACACCCCTCAGCCCCCTTGGAGCAGAGGTTCTCTGTATCAGGGTGCTGGCAGGCAACAAAATCTGGTAATCTGCTGCACCGTAATAATGAAGAACCACTGAGTTTGACCAGACTTTGGTACACAGTATTTCTATGGCAATTGCTTCAACTTGTCAACGGTTAAACAGTGCTTTAAAAGAAAACAAAGAGAAAACAGAAGAAAACGGACATTTGGGGGATACATACATCATGCACTGAGAAAAGCAAAGACCCCAGCATGCTGTATGCAGGTCAGTCTCGTAGCAAGGTTTTCTCTAATACGGCTAATGACCGAGAAAGAAAAAAGCGTTTGATGTTAGAAGGAACATAACTGGTAGTTTAAACTGTGTAATTAAAGCCTGCAACTCCTCCTTCCAAAAGTTTCCATTAAAAGTCTGCTAATGAAATGGGCAGGGGGCTCGGTGATGAAAGCCAAAGGGAGGGGAAGAGCCCATCCCCACTGTTCTTCTGGTAAAGGTCTCCAGCTTCTGGCAAAGTGCACAGAGAGTCACTGGGACACCAGAAACACCACAGTAGTTTTGGTCTGTTCCCAGTCAGTACCTTCAGAGCCACTGCTGTGAAGATGATCTGGAAACAAATTTCCAGTACCACCCTGTTGCAGGTTGCTGTGGCACCAGGCGGGCGAGAAACGAGGAGCCCCTGTCTGCAGCAGCAAGTACCTAAGGCAGAACCAGATATTTTCTTTTGGCTACTTAAAGCCTAGACCAGACATCATTCCTTCTGAGTTTAGGGGGGCAGAGCAAAGGGGAGGAAAGCCTACCACCTGCTTCCTTCCTCGGACAGTATAAAGCTCACTCACTGCAAGGTGCCACCGGAAGACATCAACTTTGCCAGCAGAGTCTCCAGAGGCATCAATGTACTCCCAACCTCATTTCTAAAACATGGAGCAACACAGACATTTCCTCTGCAGCTGCTAGAAATACTCTGAAAAATAAGAGAGACTTGCTTTTATATGACTGGTGTGCACACACACACACACACAAAGAAACCTACTACAGCACATGTAATCACTCCCTCTGAGAAAACAAGTCACAATGGGTTGCGCTGAGCTTCTTGAACACACGGGATAATGAGGGAACAGAATATATGCCATGGGAGTTCAAATCAGAGTTTACTGGCACAACAGTACTCAAAATTTTTGAAATTCACTGCAAAATGCTACCTGGAGTTTTTTTTGTGGCATCCAGCATAACCTTAACAATACTATCTTAATCTCTCACCAAGAAAATAAAAGCAGCACAGATCAGAAATAAAAGGTGTGCAACCTGCTAGTGCAACCCATACACCTTTGCTCTTTTGTGATGAATAATGTGGGGGTGGGGGGTGTGTGTGTGTTTGCACAACCCAAGCAGGCACATAAAGCTGTGGAAGAGAGCGTGGTGAAATGCTGGGAGTACAGAACATTTCCATCACAGCTATGTCCAGCAGCCACCAGGACCTAGCTTTGCATGTGGGCGATGCCACTCACAGGAGGTGACAGCCCTGAAGGAAACCAGGTGCCATCCTGAAGTCCCAGGCTCCTGCTTTGCACAAGCTTGGGGAGGAATATCCCGGAGAGGAGTAACTGAGGTCACGGGTGGTGTGTGCGAAAGTGGGCAAGAGCAGCTGCTCCAGCTGCGGCCCACGCTGAGGTGAGCAGAGCTCTCTTGTCCTCAGCCCTCTGCGTAGACACAGAGCTGAGGCTATCAGGAACAGCTCTGAAAAAGCAGCTTTAAAGCCAAATTGTGCATATAAAATAGAAATTAACAGAAATTAATCATGGTGAATCAATCTATTTATTATAAAGGACTAATATCCAAGCAGGGTAACTGTGATTTTAATGCATTCCTTAAATGTAAACATCCCCCTTTCTTTGCTCCTTTACAAAGAGCTTATGTTTTGTTTGTATTCCTTCTAACTCGCTGTTCTTTGACTGTGTGGCACAACGTTGCAGTTAGAGCTGTCAAGCATCCCGGAGCCCTAAGTGTTTTTTCAGACCACTCATTAACAAACAGACTTCCAATCTCAATATGTATTATCAAAATGAGATCTTTTCTCAACAGTTGACAATTATGTATTATACAGTTACACGCTTGCAATTGGTGACACTGTATTGTTAGATTTTTGGGACTGACTTTTAACAATGTGCTGCCTAATTACATTTTGTATTATACTCTGAGCACATAAGAGTATTTTATTCATGGCCCAGCTTTATTCTGCAATTTGTTTCTCAATAAATGCAAAATAATAAAATCCCAAATCCTAGTGTGTGGAGTATTTTTATTGACCCAAGTGTTCTGCTAGTAAACACAACTTTGATGGTTTCATGAGTGAAAGTTTATTAGGCTGTGTTAGGTTTAAAATACAATTGCCAGGGGACCGATGTTGAAATCATTTCTTACAAGACAAACTTGGTTTTGGATGCTTTCCCAGCACAAGCACCACAAGGAAAGCAAAATGGCTATCCTGAGTCATGACATTTTGCATTCATTCTTGCAGTGGCAAATGTTTAAACATTTAATGCTCTCTGCCACTTACACAGAAAGAAAACAAAACGATCGGCTTTGAAAGGTACCTGCTGCCTTTTTGGTCTCTTCAGGAAAACCCTCAAAAATAAGGAGTCAAATGCGCTTCTTGTAGGTCCACCCAACTGGTAGGTACCAGTCAGCCTGTCATGATAGTACCCAGATAGCAATTTGTCTACTTTATCTAGTTGCTTCAGATTTTTAAATTAATTTATCTTTGGTTTAGTGGAACTAGCCCCAGACTCTGTCACAGAGAGTGAGAGAATTGGGTCCAGATGGTCCTGCCAACTCTAAAATTAGTGGCCCGGCCCAAGGAGAGACAGGAGCTCAGATCTAAGGGGCTGTTTTCCAGCATTACTTCCTCCAAAAAGCAAGGGTCTCTCCTGAAACTTCACAACATCAGCCAACCAACGTTTCAGATCTGGCAGCAGGTTTCGGGAAGTGCCACTTCCCAGGAGCTCTCTTGGGGGAAATCAGAAGCGGAGGCTCCAACCACAGTGGGTACGCAACGGTGCAGTTTTGAAATACCCTCTGCACACTGGACCTGAGCTGCCCAACGATTACACCAACTCTAACCTGACACCCTCCCATCCCCCCAACATCTGCGTCACATAGCAACAAGGTCGCTCTTATGCCCAAGGCTTTAGCTCCCCTCCTGCCAAGCAGCAGGACCAGACTCCTCAGCACCGAGGCGGATGCTGCTGCATGAACTTGTGGGTCCGTGCAGGCGACACGGGTCCATCAGCATCGCACCGAACCAGCATCCCTCCCGTGGGACCTCTCCTCCTCTCTCTTACCTTGAGGTGA
Organism: Zapornia atra; assembly: GCA_013400835.1. Classification (NCBI taxonomy): domain Eukaryota; kingdom Metazoa; phylum Chordata; class Aves; order Gruiformes; family Rallidae; genus Zapornia; species Zapornia atra. Next base: position 138,308 of record VZTU01009610.1, read on the forward strand.
GCCACGGGCTGGTGCAAAACCTTTGATAAAATGTTCCCAGGTGTCCATAAAGCCCCTCACAATAAAAGTTGGGGGGATTGCTAAGAGAGCATTCATTAGCAGTGCAGAGGGTAGCGGGGAAGAGCATCACCGAGGGAGGCAGGAGCAAGAGCTGTGCCGTTCCCCTGCCCACACACCATATTGTCTTCCTCCAGCAAAGCTACTCCAGAGGCTTTCTGTGATGCCAAACAACAAGAGCCAGGAGGAGAGGAAAAAAAAAAAAAAGACAAAAAAACCCACAGAGCCTCATGAAAACGTCCTGTCTGTTCATTTCCACAAGCGCTAGCGAGACGTTCTTTAAAATCATACACATGTAAAAAGATCTAGAGGTTGCTGGTTAGTTTGTCATATATTTTTATAGGCTTTTCTGAATGGTTTTAGATTTGACATAGTAACTGACTGTTACTAGAAATAAACTGTAAGTCAATTCCATGCTTCCATAATTCACTGCCCAGGGTTGTTCAAAAAGATTTAGTGATACTTGTGATAGACAGCAAGCCTCTTGATGTTTTCATTTTCACTTAGTGCCTGTAATTCCTCAAACTTGCTGACCTCTACAGAACAGGATGGAAAAGGGCTCCAAAACTTCTTTGAAGGCACTCACTCACCAAAACATTCGGAACACATTCATTTGGCTTCTTTTCTTTTCAGGGCACAAACACCAATATGGGAATAAAGCAATTGTTGGTGTTTTTAAGAAGCAACTGCTAATTTTATCTCCGTGACCGATCATGTGGTTTTAATCATTTTTAATGGAATGAGTTAGACAGCCTCTCCCCCCCAAAAAAAGATGCATTTTGGTGACTCAGAATGTAAGTTCTCCTGACAGCTGCATATTGATATTTCTCTGACCAAGCACCTTCACTTTGAACTTTAACCTTTCTATAGACATCTCCTCCTTCACTCCAAAAGTTAACAGCTTATGTTTTAAAGGCTCCAGGTCTGGATGTAAAAACTAAACAAACAAATCTGTGCCCACGGGGCCTGCTACCAGGAATGCTGGTTAGCACAGGCTAACAAACAGTTTGAACATCCAAATACTTAGATTCATTGGCGTTCCTGGCAGTTGTGCAGGGAACCCACGCAGGCAGGCGGCAGCGTGCATTCCTGCTCAGGGAACCTGATGGCCATGAACTATTTAACTGTAATAGTAGGAAGAGGTAACAAGCAAAACTGCTGTTGCGGCTCCTCTTAATGCAGGGTTCCCGGGACAAAAGCACCTTGATAGTATCAGCACGGATCTGTCATTACGATTTAATTACCAACAACAGGCCACTGACATTTGAAACTGTTTATCAGATTCTGATCCTGAAGGTGGACCGGAGGCCACTTCTCCTTCCCCCAGAGGGTAATTTTTACCTCAGCGGATAATGCAGTATGGTTAGCGCCGGGCTGACATTGCCCGTGGAAACATGGTCACTTGTTTTCTTAGCAGAAGCAGAGACCTCCCCGATGGGTGCTGAGCACCACTGAGGGCTGTGGCCCTACTGAGCAGGTGAGAAGCAGCCACGCATAAGGAGGATTATTTGGGGAATTAATCAACGGCAACAACTCAGCATGGCAGCTTGGCTCCCAGGTCAGGGCACAGCACAGCTAGAGACGGAGCCTTCTTGGCTTCAAACCAGTTTGGAGACCACCTATGATTTTAACCATGCTGGATCGAACTACATCCAGCAAAACCTGACCCTGCGGTGATGGCAGCAGAGGTCATTCTAAAAGCTACAGGTATTTCACAACAGATGGAGCATGATTCAGCTTTATGCTGTACAGTCACATAAATTATACCCCAAAAGACTTCACAGAGACAGAAAAAAGAGCAAAGCCAAAAAAACTCACACACCACAGAAAACTATTTCTAGCAAAAACTGAATGATAAGGAATTGCATTAAAACATATTAAATGCATTTAGACATCAGGTTATTAACTGAGAATTTGGAAGGATGAAAAGGCAAAAAAAAAAAAAGCCTTAAGTTTGAGCTTTGCATGAACATCAACATCAGAGAGACCATTCACTTTTGTTTCTTTTCTTCTGTGCATTAGCTATTTAATATTATTTTAGTTTTCCTATTTTTCTAAACATTGCAGGCTTTGCACACCCAGCAGAGCTGGCAATTCTTTTCAAAAATCTGTCTAGCAAGCCAGTGGCTTGCTAAAAATCAATCAGCTAGCAGAAGCCAGCCCAGCTGACACAAAGTCATTAGCTTTTATTTGGACATTTTCACACATTACCTAAACTTTGCCATTTTGTCTAGAAGGTTTACACCATACACCCCCACATTTACTCACTGGCAGAAGAACCCAGGAGAGGGGCTCAGCTGTGACTCAGAAAAAGGAGGGAAGGAGTAAACTGCAAAAAGATGCATGGGAAAGCTAAAGTGCTACCTGCACTGGAGTGCAGGAAAAGCCCCTGTGCACACAGACAAAGACAATGTACATTTTTTATGAATCAGGCCTTTAGTTTTAATTTCTTCTTACAGCATAGGCCAATTAAATATGAGTTGGCAGGATGATGATCTTTCCCAACTCATTTAAAGCTAGGAGAGGTGGGGTTTGCTTTGCCAGAGGCTCCCGTTCACACATTTGGCCAAAAAACCCGTCATTAAACAACCCTAGTACAAATGCTCATTTTCTATGGGTTGAAAAGTAAATGCTGAAGACCAAAAAGTTCCCCCTTTGGCCCCATCTCTCACTTTCAAATAAAATCAATTAACAGCATCTCTACTTGTCTGAGCTTTGGAAAGATAAATACCAATAAATACAGATCTAGACCTGTACCTACAGAAAGTCTTAGGTACGCAAGTCCTTCGAGAGCTCCCCTCCTTTTATCTGTAATTGATCCTCTTCACCTTCAGAGTGTATCAAGGTCAAACCTTAGTTAAGAACTCCTTTTAAAATATATTATAGACACTTTTCAGGATATGCTATATGTTTTGCAATGTGTAGATGTTTACTGAATCACAGACCCAAAGGACTTTAATTGTAGAGGTAATCATCCTGTGCGGTGAGTGTATATAGCTTACAGACACTGAATGGGTAAAGGAACATCTTCCAGACAAAGGTATCCTTTTTTGTCATGGTTTTCTTTTTCCCCTGTACAACTACATTAAGGATAATTAGCACTTGGGACTGAAATGGGTTTGCAAATGCTCAGATAGTGCCTTATGACTTTCCTTGTAGCTGGACATAGGAAAACGCTGCACTCATAGTAACAGCAAAGGATTTTACTGCAGGGAGCAAGAAGGGGTCTTAGACCTGTCCCACTCCGGGTGAGAAGCTCTTTTGGCCCTTGTGCCCATCCTGTAAATCTGTATTAATAGCAAACCACCAAACCAGATGGCAGCCAAGGCGTGTAATGGCGAGTGAGCCTCTAACGGACTGAAAAATACTTCAAGCAGCATCACTGCGTGTTTTCTTAGCAAAAAAACCCAACACACTGCACAAGAGGGAAGGTTAAATTGCATGTTCAAGCCAAATTAGAGCATATTGAGCAAGTGTTCTGCACTGTATTGGAGGGAATAAAGGGGTCTCACTTGCTGCTGGGTAGGGACTTTTCATCTGAATTTTTCCAGAAAGGAAGAGTAAGAGATCTTTACAGTCCGTTCTAGAGTCAAAATCTACATGTCTGAGAGTTGAAAGAGCTTACAGCCTGATTTTCCAAAACATCTACAGCTCCCCGGGAAATCAAGGTAAACAGCGTGGGTGGCATCTCCAAAGCAAGCCCCAGGTCCACTGAGCTGCCTGATCCATCTTACTGCTCTGCTGCTGAATTCACTTAGGGAAGATAAAGAAAATGAAAACTTGATAAAGAAAATGAAAACCTGGCAAAAGTGAACAGGGTAAACCTAAAATAATAATAAAAAAACCCACAGAAAAAAAATCTTCCAGCTCTTGATAAACATTATAATGAAGCCTCTAATTTTCCTAATGAAAGAATTAACTATCAAGATAAAAGAAAAATGATTTATTAGATTTTCAGACAGCACAGAAATAAAATAGTAAATCAGTCTAGGCAGTAACTATTCCATCTCAACTTGCAGTCATTAACTCTTTGCCAGCTGTAAAGACATCCTAACAACTCCGTTTAATTCTATAAGCCTGTCTATAATCCAGTACTAAACAATAATTACTATTGACTCGTTAAACAGGAGTTGAAATCTTTTCTTCAAAATGCGCCTGAAGTCATGAGGAAAGGAGGAGATCCTGTCTGTAAGGGCTAAAATGCTCTTCAAAAAAACCCAAGCCCCGAGGACTACAAACTTCTGGAACTTTAAGGAAGGGGCCTGGTCACTGCCAGGTCTGCTCCCTGTCCCTCCTGCCTCTGTCGCCCCCCTACACTCATCCTGCCCCGGCAGAAATCAACGTGCTGTGTCCACAGCGAACTTAAATCCTGCAGCTCCACAGCAGCTTCCTCTTATTGAAGCACAGAATATACTGCTTGTTGCTAGACAAAATCCCCCTCGCCCTCCTTTCTCTCTCACTAATGGCTCTTTTCACGATCTGCGGCAAGGATCATTTAATCTGTGAAGAATGGAAATTTCAGTGTTTGTGTATCGTCAGTTATTACCTTTTATTTCTAAATTGTGTATTTGGAAGAGGAGGAAAGACTTAATGCCTTTATTTGCTGTGGAGCAAATGTTCAAGGATACTGCAGGAAACAGTTTATCCTGGCATAATTTTAGATGCTGAAAACAGGAAGGTGCTCCAAGCCTCTTAGCTGCCCAAACCCTTGGGGCAAGTGCACCCATAGCCATCCCAGGCACCCCCACAGCACCCGTTGCAAGCCCACAATTTGGGAACAGGTGGGTTATATGTCCACTTTTTTTGCATTTATCCTGATCACCTTTATCTATGTCAATAGCAATGGAGAAGCTTCAAAAGGCAAAAGCCAGACAAACCTACCCCTTCATGCCAAGGAAAACTCCAGCAGCACTGCTTCTTTGTTCTCCAGTGCCACCAAACAAGACAATCACAATGAAACACAGATGGATACAAAAGGCACAAATAATAATAAAAAAACTTCCCCAAACAAACAACCTGCATGCAGTAACGTTTAAAGCTAGCTATATATTAAGCAAGAAGATGGTAAAGTCCTCTTGACTGGCTTATGAAATTCAGGCACAAATAAAATCTGGGAAGCAGCACAAATGCTGCTCTCACAATATTTAAGCCAACAAATGTAAAAAGAGGAATTGGAATATCAAAAATAATTATGTGAAAATAACAGTGTTTATTTTTGCAAGAGCTTGCCCACCTGCAAGTCCTGGTTCTGCCTATGTAATTCTGCACTTGTCTGAGCAAACTGCCTGATGGGGATAAAGCACGACTCAGCGTGCTTGTGCCAGGGCTCAAATTCAGCCTGCAAGTTTCAGAGACCCCTGAATTATGATGGGAATTAATCAAGGGAGGAGTAAGAATTCAGCCTAAATATTCATCCTTTGGTGACTTTGTTACATCTCGTATCATTATTTTACATCAAGCTTCTGAAAATTAATTTATTTCTTTTTTTTCCCCCCTCTGTTTCATGCCAAGGTCTTAATCTTTACTGTGCTGGCAAAGAGAACATTTTAAAGAATCATTTCCCGAGACACATTTAATACATTTCCAGCAAATTGTACATAAACCTGTCCAGCTGGCTGGGTCATTTGATCAGCGACACACCCACTGAGTGCAGGATGCCACCTGAGATTTACCTCAATGCTTTCAAAAACAAAACGATGATGGGATAAAGCTTTGCTAATGTGTGAGTGCGATGGGGAATACAATGATAACTGCCCACTAGGGAGTACAAGGATCTTTTTAAGTTTTGTTATGGGAAAGATTACATACCGGATTAGACAAAAGGGTTTTGAAGATCAGCACTGAAATTACAGCAGCTTTAGGAAAAGCAGCATTAAAATGCTGGTTGACTACTTAAAACCACTTAAAAAACAGACGGTAAAGTTTATCAAGTGAGTTGAGCTGGATCCTACCCCGCTAAACATGCTTGGAAATGAAGTTTTCATGGGATGAGGGGGCTGAGCAGGATCTGCTTCGGCAGAAGCAAAATACCGACAGTCACTTGCTCACTGTCAGCTCTAATGAAATTATACTGGTAAAGAATGTTTAAGGTGCGCTTTTTTTTTAATGGCTTGTCTCATGAATGTCTTTGCTGAATCCAAGCCTCTGGGGTAAAGAAAAGAAAAGAAAAAACAAAAAATACCCCCACCACTTCATTTTTTCACAAGCTATTCCTGATGAAGAGCAGAGAGGAGAAAAAGTGCTGAGGAAAGACATCCTTCAGAAGCCAACCCCAGCAAAGGGGCACCACAGCAGGCTGGGTTGCCTCCAAATAACTACATTAATAAATAAATAAACAAAAGTGTTACTTGTTTATGGTACAAACAACAGAATCCCTTCCTGCAGGTTTTCTCATGCCTTTACCAGCAACATCCCCAACGTAGCATAAAGGGTGGCCCCGGGTGCCCCTCCACGGGGAGACCACACATCCCATAAGAAGATGAAGGGTTGAAGCAGCATGGAGGTCCTGCTTAATTACAGTTGTGGCTGTGCAAAACATTAGCACTTGGTGTCACTGAAACCCTTGTGAGAAGCAGGGTGACAAGTTACAGCCCAGTCCCCTCCCAGTGTCCACGCCACCACCTGCAGCAGCCTCCCCACCTCATGCAGTTCTCAGAACTTGAGGCACCCTGGCATCCTCGTCACTGTTCATCGCTGCCGCTTAAGTGAATTTAATAAAATTATTTTTCTAAACTGTTTTAGATGCCATATCTATAATCCATAAAATTTATTGTACCTTTATGTAGAATTATACTGGAGTTGAACATATAAATCAATTTATAAGGTCTAATGACATACAAACGCTTAAAAACTAAAGGCGATGTAGTAAATTCAAATTACCATTACAAATGTAAGCTTTGTAGTCAGTGTGTGACCTGCTAAGGATTATATTTAACTCCCCTGAGAGTGGTTTATCATAAAACTTTATACTTTTATTACAGTGAATTATTAACTCCTCCATGATGTGAGTCATTCCATGCTCTGACTATAGCTTTTTTAATGACACTCTAATAGACATCTTGCTAATAGCAGTAGGATTGCTACCTCTGAGGTTAAGGAAGAGAGGAAAAAAAGGAAGAAAAGAAGTGAAAAGATATGCAGGACAAATAAGTGGAAACACATTTCCCAACAGAATAAAAAACAAGGACCTGTAAGACGATCCAGTCCAGGACGAACTATGTAGAGGTCACTACAGCCTTCTGACCACATGGAGAATCAATAAGCTCACCAGGCTGGCACCTGAAAATAACCAAATGTTTTACCATTAGAAGACATAAAAGTCTGGATGACTACCATCAGGAGGGTTTCTTCTCTTTTTTATGGAGGAAAATGTTTGTTTCCTCTTTCAGCTACAGTTTAATCACGGCACTTTAAGATGTCTTCATACAAATTACTTGAAAATCACTCTTCCTTCCAAGGAATACCACAGGCTCTTCCCAATCAACATTTGCCCTATCCCCAGCAACCTGCAATTTAATATCTGCATTGCCAGACTCTCCTCTGGCTTCTGGGACTGGTCCAAAATCCAGGGAGATTTCTAAGCTCGGTGAAAGGACAACCTCAGGCTCATAGCAAGCCCAAGGCTGACTTCATTTTCAGAAAAACAAATCCAAGGGAGGTGTTTCACTTCACCTCTTTTTTGTGTTTTATTGAAAATTTCCAAACAGGTCGACCCAATCAGGAAACGTCACCAGGCTAGATGAATTTCTCTTTCCAAAAACCAAGCTCTGGCTCCAATTCTACTCCTGACCTAAATAAATAAATAAATAAATTGCTGGGGTTTGATGATCCAGCTAGCCCATTTCTGACCAGATTTCCCCATTTTGCAAGCACAAAGGATTTTTCCATATGCTTGAGCATGATTTTAAAACTGCCCGCACACATTTTTCCATAAGAAAATTCTACCAAAAAGTGACTAACTATAATCTGCAGCATGCCAAGTCACGTGGCATTGCACAAAATAAAAATGAACCTGAGGTTATTTTTAAATTATCCCCATTAAGAAAAAAAAAAAAAAAAAAAAAAATTCCCAGCTCTTGAATCTTCAAGATTTGTTAAATACTTGTTATTACTAAAACACACTCAAAAAGAAGCAGAGAGTCTTCACAATATTTATCAACCCATTGGTAGCATTCATTTTCTAGCAGCATAACCACAGAGCTACCGAAAGCCAGCAGGACAATTAAAATCAGCAAATGGGGACAGTCTACCTGTATAGACAAAAAGGCTTAACAAGTTCTCTGGAAATTCAGGAGCTGCTCAGACCTCTCAGAGCATCTTCATTTAATGAGTCTGTGACCACTACCTTTAAATAATTGCATTTGCTTCCTTTCCAGAGGGAGGGGATGGTTACCGCAGCGGTTACTGGACAGGTACTCGTGAAATATTAAGAGGACTTTGCACAAGGTTTTGTAGCAGCACAAAATAACCTGTAGAAAATTAAGTCCTGCCCCACAGAACTATGCCTAATTGATTTGTTTTTCCTAGAAGATAACCTTCATTTTCAGCCTTCCCATGGATGCAGCGAGGGCATTTGAGGCAGAGGGCCTGTAGCTACAGGCCCTTTTGTACATTTTGGGTGTGACTGATTCTGTTGGGTTTTGGGTTGGTTTTTTTTTTTGCAGTAAGGCAGATAAGACAGGAAAATCCTTTTTATTTGAGGAAACTACCAGTTCTTCTAAACTCAGAAGGGATTATACAAGAGCAAGAGCCCTAACTATTAAACAACTCTGTTTTGATGAATTCACACTGATCTCTATTTGCGTTCTCAGGAAAGACTTGCTGTTTAGGTGTAAGCAAAAAGATTGCATTGCTGCATACAACTAGAAGAGACCTACTGTAACTCTGGGTGCTTTCAGAGAGTAGCAATTACTGCTCAGCCCCTTTTTTACACCAGCAAAGAGAAGCTGAGCCCTTTGTAGCAGTGACACACATCCGTTTTCCTGTAAGGATTTTCCCACCATCAAAAGAACAATTTCCTTAAGCTTGGCAATAATTTAAAAAAAAACCTAAACCAAACAAACCCGACAAACAAAACCCACAAAATACCCCCAAAACCCCACAAACTAACCCTCTGCTGAGTGCCACTGTTCCAGCAGTGTCTGGGCCAGATCTGAAATAAAGGGAAGTAATTACATGTGTAAACTCAGCCTGTGGAGAAGCAAGAAGTCTGCTGTTGTGACACTGGAAAACAGTGTCTCTTTACGTGGATTTTATGGGGCACTTTAGTGCTGTGCTCCTGTTTGGGGGTTTTGTGTCTCTAGTTTTTCTTTGTCAGCATTTATTTATTTAACTATAAAGTCTCCATTGAGCATAAGGTTTGTTTACAAGTGGTTCCCAGCCCAGAGAGCAATTAAATGCTAGGTTTACTAAAGCTGAGTAAAGTTGCAAGGGTCAACCACAGCAACACTGAAGCAAACCCTCCCTCCCACTGTGGATGTGCTCACCCTTTTGGTGGTATGGCCTGGACATGGCACTGAAAACTGCACCATGTCCTGGAGACAGCCCTGCTGAAGGCAGGTCCTGTTTGTTCATCATAAAACCTGGTAATTAACCCGATTCGCCCCTATAAGTACACTGACCCTGGGTCTAGTCCCAAGCACCTCACCAGACAAACCTTTGTTTGCCTTGGAGGTGAAGGAGAAACGCACCCATACGGAAGAGAGTTATAATTTCCTCTTTTTTTTAGCCTGGCCTGAGTCAACTGATCCCTACATAAAGGGACACCACAAACAAACATGGGGCAAACTAATGAGCCACCTACCCTCCACTGCATTTGGTTTTAAGGTTATAAAGAAACTCCTTCACGGCATCTGCCTGAGTCTATCATAGCTGGAAACTCAGGGGATGTCAGATCTCCTCTTCCATCTATGCAAGGTTTACTTTGAGCTGTAAATGCATTCAGATATCAGCATTCCTACTCATTTCACAGGTGATTAAAAGAAGAACAGAGCAAACTGCACCAGACCACTGACACTTTCATCCTTCAGTGGTGAGGCAGAGGCTGGTTTGCCACAGGGTTTGGCCGGGTACCCTAGGGCAACTTGCCTCTCCGCATAGCTACCAATGTTACATGCTTAATGTTAGCTGAGTCTGTGATTTACGTTTCATTATCCTCCACTGTAGAACATCAGTTCAGGGGCGATATCTGTAAAGTTTATGGTGGCAAGAGACATCAAAGCAGAGTTCCTTTGCTTTGAGAGATAGGTGAGTGGCCCAAGCAAGGGGCAAGTTGGCTTTTGAGGAGCTTTGGGGAAAAAAAGTTATTTCTTCCAAGAAACCACAGGAAACACTAAGGCTGAGCAGGCCAGCACCCCTTCAAGATGCTATGAATCCTCTCACTGAACCCAGGGGCTCAGGTTTGACTTCTCCTTCACCACACACAGCTGTTCACACTCTCCTGGCAGCCCTATGCATAAGATTGAAAAGAAACTCCACAAAATGCCTGCCCGGGACTACAGGTTGTGCCAATATAGAGTCAATCAAGACCACAAGAACTCGGGAGCCCGGTGACAGAGCTCCTGGCAGCCACATCTTGCCAACACGCGCCTCTGCCGAATCAGTAGCACTGCGCAGTGCTGAGCGAATTGCTGGCTCGTTGCTTTAACAGGCAGCAGTGGGTTCAGGGTTTCATAAGCTCTGAACTCTTTAACACTCAACTCTAATGCTGCTCCTCAGTGACTGCTGGTTTTAACATCTAAATGTCCTTGTTTCCAAGAAGATGGAGATGAAAGAAAAAAAGTACAGTGAGTGATTTCACGTTCAAATAAAAGAAGCTCTGTACTTCATGAAGTTATAAGCACCTGCAAACAGGAGTTTATAATGAAAATGCCTTTTCAACCATAACTATAGCGTCACAGTAGTAACGCTATAATACAATAAATTATCCTATTAAACCTAAAGAGATTTAATAAGACAGGAGTTGTATATTAAATAAATGCCAAATGATTATTAAAAAATCTTTTTACTGAGGTTTAACAACTTCACCTAATACTTGCTGCCTTATTACACCCAAATAAAACGCATGCATGAGAACATGCATTTAAACTATTGCGTAAAGCACCCCAAAAAGAGAATTACAAATGGATTATTATAACCTGGAAGGAACCCAGCCTCTGAAAGATGCAGTTTACACCTTTGGGTTCATGACAATAAAGTCAGAGGAGTTGCTTACCAGATCTGAAACTGTAATGCCGGCCAGTGATGGCTGCATAGCAGCCCTGCTTTGCTAAGTGGCACCAACGTCCCCCAATCGCAGTGAGGTGTTAGCCCGTGTGAGCAGTTCCTTCACTGAGCACACCTCTCCATGCAGTGGGCTTCTCAAGGAACACGCAGTTTTCACTACTTAATATCATATCCTTTTGGGCTGTGGCAAAGAGAAAGGTCCATTTGTGTCCAACAGACATTTGAAAAGTAAGGGCTCCCAGGAAGAGGACAAAAGAAGTGGTCGAGGCATGCCAGAATTTCAGCAGCTTACCAAAAGCCATTAGGAAGCAAATACCTTCAGTGACAGAAATTATATCCTGCTACTGTAGCAAAATCCTTGAGGCAATTTTTGGCTGGGTTTGTGGGGTGGTTTTTTTTCATTTATTTATTTGTTTTTAAGTTTGCAAATGCGATTTTAATCAAGGTGGCTCAGAAAAGAGATTAACCTTAAACTCTATTTCTGGCCAACAAGAGATGGAGGAAATGTTGCAGCAGGCAAGCAAAAATGCATTGTTGACAAATGACTCCATTTATAGTCCAGATTTCGGACACCTTGTCCTTAGTCACCAGTGACATCTAATTTGTCCCTAAAAAAACTAGCCGTTACATCTTTGTTACTTTAGGCTTTAGGTTAAGACATGTGGATGTCCCTCATAAATCTGATCTCCTATAGGGCCTGTCTCTTTCCAGTAGCTTCCCAGTTGAGGGGGAAAAAAAAAAAACCAACAAGAAAAACCAAAAGCCCACCACTACCCTTTCTTTTCCTTTCCTGTTCCAAAGACCTCATCAGGAATAAAGAAATTGTCCTAAATTTAGACATGTTAATCCCACAGCGTTTGTGTGAAATAGGTTAGCCAGACTGAGAACAAAAGGGGGGAGCAGAAAGCTATAAAAAGCAAATGAAGGAGAGAAAAAAATATATCTACTGTACTTCACTGGCCAGAATCACTGTGGGTATATACCATACAGGGACATCCGTCAGCACTAATCAATACATGTGGTGTTAGTCATGGATGATAAATTTGAAAGGGATTATAACTGTAAACAGTGATCAATAGAGACTTGCTGGAGGAGACAGAGAGGAAAAAACAACCTTAAAATGTTACACGGTTAATAAAGTAAGGGGTCAGTCTTAAACAAAACTCCAGTGAGACCCACTTATTTCGGAGCTATTTCTACAAGGAAGGGAGGGAAGGGGGGGAAGAAAGCCCTACCGATTTTCATAAAGCAATTGCTACTAAAAGGGCACATTATTAATTTACGGCGTATTTGCTGATCCCTCCGTTTCGAAGTCACATCCTCCATTAATGTTTGGTTGGAGATGTTTTGCTGGATATAAGCTGGCGTCCCTGAGACCCCCAGAGAGAAGCTTGCTTTTCTCCTCTCTCTGCCCCCCTCCTTCTCCCCCCCCTTCCCTACCACTGACTTCACTATGGGCACATGAGTGATCAGAGCATTCACAACGGTGACATTCCCCTCCACAAACAAATTCATCCAGGGCTTCAAGTAAAAAATGCAGAGAGCCTCCGCTGTTCACCCACAGATGAATGGAACTATCCGTCTTGTCACCAGGGGTCGTAGCAAGAGGTTACTGCGAGTATATACCTTGGCTTCTGTGCTGACGTTTGCAAGCAGCTCCCTTGCAAAAAATAAAATAAAATAAAATAAAAAATCCTGCCATATCAAGCACTTATCCAGTCCCTCTAGAACCCTTCTCAGATCATGTCTTTCCACACCTTTGGAGTCACAGCTCCAGGCTTGACATATATATTTTTTTTCTGCTGACCTTTTAGCGTCCTTTCTGCCACAGTGTGTAAACCATAAGCTGATATATGAAGGCAATTTTTAGTGGTGCCACTTGTATCTGAGTGATTGCACACGCTTTACGTTTCTGGCCTGCCACCCTTCCACCTTTTGAAGATCTCTCTATTTCTTTTAAAGGAACTGCAACAGAGGTGAAAGGAAGTTTAACTGCTTCAAGTCTTTGATGGCCCAAGAGCACCTGTTTTGGGTTTTCAAGAAGATACGCTGCAGATTGGCTGACCAGTGCTTATGCTCAAACACTAAATCTTCCTTTTCTTGTATATAGACTCACAGGGGTTGAAGGAAGGGAGGAGGAAAGGCTGTGTAAAGCATTTCCCAAAATTTAAGCTGGCAGAGATCAGTGATCACAGCAGGGCAGCTTTGCAAATATGTTACCGATAAGCTCCAAAGATGTGGAGTTGCAGCCGCGGGGACTGCAGCTTACGGAGCACGGGCCTGTGAAGATTTTCCATGCTGGAGCAGGGAGATACTCTCTGCAGAGATTTGCAGCAGACGGCTTCACAGAGTCATTTTTTGTTGCCTCTCCACCACTCCCTACCCTGGTCGCAGCATTGGTGGTGAATCACACAAGAGAACACGACCGACGAGATGACATCAACCATTCCTTGCAGATTTGCAGCACACTGGAATGGTAAACCCCCACATGGCCACGGAGGGGGGACACACACATAGGCATTGGAACGTGGTAACTGCCCCTTCCTAATATACTAGTTAGATAGAAGAGCAATAGCAATACAATAGCAAACCAAGGAAGACCACCTTGAGGCCGGGATGACACTCTTCAAAAACATGGCTACCTACTCCAAGGAAGCAGATGCACCCTCGTGCAAATGTGGAACGCCAAAACCACACAGCATCCTAAAACAGGGTCACAGTCTCAAGCAAAGGGGATAGATATGCTTCAGAGCCTGCAAAGTCCTTGTCACCAGCTACAGCCGCATGAATGGAGGAGTCTCCTACAGCTACTGAACCCACAAGATCCCAAAGCAACAGCAAAACCTGGGAAAATCCATTTTTATCCTCACATCTCCTGTTCCAACGGATTTTTACCAGGTGGAAGAAGAACAAGGAGGTCATCTTCTATGATGAAAGCGTTTGGGGAGCCTAAGGAAAAGTGCAATTCAGGAGTGGTGAGGGAGATTTGGAGGAGGGAAGTTGATGATCACCAAAGGGATGGTGAGACTTTGGGAAGGGGACACAAATGAAGTGGAAAGGAGGAGTGAATAGGAGATGGAGAGCCTACAGGGTAAAAAAAGAGTTGAAAATTGGCATGAGGAAGCACTACCACCAGAGCAAACCCAGAGCCTTGTCCAAATTACCTGGACACACAGCAGGTCTAAAGTGGTGAGATTCAGTGCAGGATAAAAGTACAGATTGAATGCCAAATATCCATTACTTTTTAGCAGCAGAAGCAGAGGACCACATGGCTGCCGTCAAGTTGGTGATGGGCGGTTTCCAACCAAGTGAGTTGCTGCGTAGTTGCCATGGGCACAATTTGTGCTCAAGCTGTGCGCAGAGGCCAGGATTTGGCTTGGAGCCCCTGGGTTACACATTACCTTTACAACACACTGCCCGGGTGCCTTTCCTGGGCAGGAGCGTGACTAGACAAAATTCCAAGGGACTGCCCGATGGGTCTCCAGGAGAGACCCCCTTGGGTACCTGTGTGGTATGTTATATATGTTACCCATGCTACACATACTATGGTAAGGAAGGGAAAAGAAACTAGCAGAGAACCAACAAAAAGCTTTCACTCTGTCCTCCTTGGGTCTGATCCAAAGTATGCTTTCATCACACAGTCATTGATTTAAGAGTCGGACTGAGCCCTTTCTTCCAATGGGAGCTGGATTCCCAGCTGCCCTTTTTTCAAATCCTGGCCTTGGCATAAAGGGAGTATAAATAATTTTCATTTCAAAGAGGGCTGCAATTGTCCTGTGTTTTAATGCTGGGACACTCAGAGTAGGCTGTCCTGCGTGACGCTGGGAAACATCACCCATCTCACCTCCAAGAGCCCTTCCTCCCCCTCTGAGGCATCCCCCAGTACAGACTGGGTTAGCAAAGGGGCAAAGCCCTGGGGGCCAGGCAGGCATAAAGCCACGGTTTCTGCGCAAGGTTGTAGACTCGCACTAGTGGTCTAGTGACCCTGATGATATTGATGACAATTAGTAGACAGAGATTAAAATGGAAATGAGGGAAGGATTCGTCTGTCACTTTATCCATCAGCTGTAGCTTGCCCCAGGCAACAGACACACACTGGGCTTTTTGTTTTGTTGTTATTCCCTTGTTCAGCTCAGTTGATTTCAGCGGTTCGCTTAGTTATTACTAATTTTTTCTTAAAACTGCTATAAAAAGGGGGTTTTGTTAGATACTCGCCCCTGACAACTCACAACACCAAGCAGGCACACCATCCCCTGGATGTGTCTCCTCTTGTTGCCTCCCTGATGCCAGGGGAGTCAAAGGGCTCTGCTTTCTTCTTCCTATTTCAGTAGCTTCTGTTTCTTTTGTTATTTTAATACTTAGGAAAGCAGTTGAATTGCTAGGGCTGGAGCCTGAAGGTCTCCCTTTGACTATGGACCCACTAATGGCAAAGGTAGTACCAAGTTGTTATCTGGCCATGAGGTTCAGCCTGGATGTGAGGAGACAGGGAGGACAAGACAATGTGGTGTGTGCCCTCTGTGAAACCTGTCCTGTCCACCTTTCTCACATGACTGGGAATTGCCATTTCCTGCAATCGGAGGACACACCCCCTGAATTTTTCACCAAAATTAACTTCTAAACCTGATGACAACTGGCATGCTCTCGTGGGGGACGGGGAAGTTTTGTTTAATCCTAAAATGTCATAACCTGGGGGAGAGTGAGTTCTCATGCAGCTCTTATAAGATTCCAGTTTACAACCACTAAACCATTTTGGTTCAGTAGTCGATCCAAAAAGCTAGCAAAACACCTCCTCCATTTGGGTTTGGTCTGCCATTAAAGCACACTCCTGAAGCTCTTAGGTGGTTTGTAACACAGAGCTGCCCTCATGGTACCAACACCTCCACCCTGCTTTCTTGCTCTATCTCCCCAGCCAGATTCCATCTCCCAGGAGGCACCTTTGCTACTTTTTATTAACACCACCCCACTCCGATGCTGTGTACACTCCATATGTGATAAATAATGAGCAACTACACAAACAGACAACCACCCTTCCCCTGGAAAAAAAAAAGAGAGAGATTCACTATTCATAAAGTATTAGAGAGCAGACTCACATCTGCCACGGTCTTTTCATGGCTTCTGCTGTCTCCAGCTCTGCTGAGTTGCTCCTGGGAAAAGCCTGGGCACAGGCAAGACAGGAGCCGGGGAGTAGAGCTCAGGTCCCCCCCTCCACCGCAGCTCACACTCCAGGTCCCCGAGGGATGGAGGCAAATAAATAGGCAAGATGCCTCTGCTGCCTCTGGTGTCAGGGCACTGGCACGGAGACGGAGAGAGCTCCTTCCACTTAGCACAGTCAGCAGTGATTAAGGACTCACTCTTTAAGCTTAGAAAGACCATGCTTTGGCCCTGATCCTGCAATGAGATGGGCAAATGGTTGCCACCCATACAATTTCACCGTGGATTTTTAAAAATTTGTTGGAAATCTGCAGTTTCCCAGTGGGAATGCAGTTGCTGTTATAGATTGAAATCTTGCTTGGAAAGAGGGACTGGTCTGAGGTAACGCACCATGCAGCAGGTATTCTGATACACCACCCGAGAAGTAGGAATGTTTTCTACCTCCATCCCCACATTTCCCAGTTGGGACTAAACCTGAACAACCTGATTTATTACACCTGCTTTTCACATGGTTAGCTGCAAATGTTTCTCAGGTTTCTACTGCTGTTGATGGACTACTGACTAATCAAAAAGTCAGGAGTGCAAATTTGCAGTACTGGCTGCTAGCCAGTTTGCCCATAAAAGGTTTCCAAATGGTCACTGAGCCCTTAACCCCGCTGAAAACAGCAACAAAGACACTGCCCCAAGCTCCTGCCACCGTCTCCCTCTCACTTTGTTTCCTGCATACATCGTTGTTGGGTTGGTTTTTTTTAAAAAAAAAAAAGAGCACAATTCCAGAACATGCAGTGGAGAGGCCTTTCTACCCATTAAAAGCTACATGTGGGTGTGAATTATTTTATATTCTCCTCAGAAATTATCAGACCACCTCAGAAAATGATTAGTTTTCGCATAAGGTGCCAGATCCTCTGGTCCATTTAGGCTGCTTTATGCCACTTTGATGGCTCAGCTCAGCCCTAAATAAAACAGGCTTAATTATCCTTAGGATTTCTCCTGCCTTGGGAAATCTCCAGGTAATGTGGAAATGCCACAGGGACTCCTACACCACCACAGCTATTAGCATCGGAGCACAGTGGCTGGGATATCCCCACGCCCCATTGATTTCCTGCTGCTGTGGCTGTGGGCATCTGGCACAGATGAGGGCCACCCTCGGGCTAATGCTATTTATGCCAAGGAAAGGCCTAGGAGTGGGATGGCTGCAGGATGACTGCTTGAAAATAACCTTGTAAGTCCAAGCCTAAACCAAACATGCAATACGTAGGGTTTGGTTGGAATGCCCCGCTCTGAATGTCCCTAGCTGATGAGAGGAAAGGGGACCGTGGGTTTGGAAAAATTCCTTTCTCCCAGTTTTCCAAAGCCCTCTCTCTCTTGCAGGAACAGAGACACGGAGCCTCTGAATACACACCTCATCTCAGAAAACCAGCCTTGCCTGCCACAGACACCCTGAACAGTCCCAGCTCTAAAAGCATGCCAAGCCCAGTGCACTGGGGCTACAAGGGAGGACTCACTTGGCACAAAGGGCTAATTGCCAGGCACCCCCCTTCAGAGACAGTAGAGAAAAATAGGGCCTTTCTGGGCAAATTTCAGCTCTTGCTAAGTAAGGTGCCTAAAAATGTTCAGAAGAAACCAACAAAGAAAAATGGGTGACCAGCTCACAGTTTACATTGTGTCTTCTCCTACCCTCATGGGTACTTGGGGCAGGACTGGTGTGTTTGCAGATCTGCCACTTGCATATGTAGCAAAGACACAGAAAGAGAGAAGATTGACTTAAATGGGGGCACACAGGATGGGGCCAGGTCTCATCAGCAGAAATCCATCGCCTCCTCCCAGCACACACCCCAGGTAGTTCAGTTCCATCACGAAGCCAAGACAGCGTTATTTGGGAGCTCACATTTCAGTTGCCTTTGTCTGTCTGCCTCCCTGAATCTGCAAACACCACTGCTGTGGAGCAGATCTGTGTCACATTCAGAAAGCCAGAATTTCTACATCATGCTTAGAGGAAAGCTGAGATTTTGACAAAACTGATGGGCAAGCTCCTCTCGCACTAGAAAAAGTTTCTTATGCACCACGGGCGAGTGGGCGAGGGAATTTGTTGAGACCTGTCGTAGCACCAACAAGAACTAAAAAATCTTGCAGCAGCTACTGCCATCTGAGCCTGTCAAATTCCACTGCAAACAATATGTCACTCTGCTGGGGAGGCGGCGAACAATCTGAGGGTGAGAAAAAGGGACGTCTGAAGTATCCAAAAAACTCACTCCAAAGGTTTTAAAAAAGAAGAGAGCCCATCCATGCACACGCACGCACACACACACGCACACGGTGCCTCTGGCCAACAGGCGTTCGTTTGAAATCTCAAGCTTCCAGATTTTCATCAGTTAGAGTATTATCAAGCCCCCCTTGGTTTTAGCAGAGTAGGGTAACGTCAGTTTTGGCAGACCTTTCTGAAATTCATGGCCAAAGAGCACAAATGTTGATGGAGCAGGCAGGCTGCAAAGCTGCCTACCCTTCCGATGATGCTCAGGGTAACGGGCTTTAAGACCACCAAACCTTTTGCTGCCCAAGTGCTGGTATAACTGGGCTCTGAATGGCACACCAGCAGAGGTAATGGCATTTGCTGTGCACCCTCTGGGGGATTTGGAGTCTCAAAGCAGTTGTGAAGAACAGTGAGGAATGGGAAGATTGGAGAATGGCTGAAGCCTCATGTTCAGGGGCATTTTCCTCTTCTTTCAAGATCTTTCTCTCCCAGAGCTGCACATGTTGTCTTCCATACTTCTTTCCTGCGTCACCATATGCTGTATTCCCAACAAGCTAAAGCTCAGGAGCAATAAACCTACCCCTGCAGAGGTGTCCAGGAACAACGCCAGGGCTCTGGAGAGCAGGGAAGCCCCCTTGCACTGGCCTCTCACTAAGGGATTATTAGCCAGCATAACTTCCAAAGGGGTTTCCACTTTTTCCAGGCTAAGTGTTAATGGTTTTCCATTAACCTTACTTTAATATCTCAATGCTTTTCACTACATCATAGCCCTGCAAGACCAGCTATAGTAAAGGATGTATTTTGGAACATAGTCTCAAGAAATACAAAGCTGACAGTTCCCATCTGCATTACTATTTGGCCCTTCCAGCAAAGGAAAACCCACAGGCAAGGAAATACAACTTTTGGCGTACATGAAGTGCTCTGCACAAAATTTAAGGGGAGGTGATTTTCCTCCCATGATATCTGTTAATATTGTCTCCAGGAAGAGGCAAACAACACAATCATACAACAGTGGGACTAAAGCAAGTGAGAAATATCCTGGAAAACACACATTGAATTAAAACCTGAAAGCCTAAGAAGAAAACAGAAAATTAGAAACCTGTGGCCATCGAAAAACAGAACAGAAACAAAACAGATCAACAACTCACAGAGCAAAACAGCATACAAATTGGAACAATCAATATGAATAACAAGAAAACCAAAGCTACGGATCAAAACCTAAAGCACACTTGCTAAGTCTAAAATAACCACATTTCTCTCTGAAATGCAAGGCCAAAGCTGCTTCTTAAGGACAAATCATTGATGCTAACTACCTGTACAGGTCTGGAGAGCAAAAACAGAACCTCAAGTTCTTTTAAGGGAGAGGGAGAGTGGGAAAAGACATCTTTTCTTCAGTGTGCTAAAGCAAGGGCTTTTCTCCTTTCACTTTACCCCAGCAATTGTTTCATAACTCCAAACAGAGTCAAAAGACCTCCCAACCCACCCAGCAAAGTAAGTGGGTTGTAGTACCGATTTCACATGATAAACTCACTTACACCTTTGAAATTTATAAGAAACCTCCCAAAACACATTCAGCTAATGAAACCAAACGTTTTGCCGTGAACCCTGTATATGTCAGAGCAGCCCAGATCTTCCCAGCCCGTAACAAGATTCCCAGTTTCTCAGACAAGTGCAAAAACCTTCCTCCGTGTCACTTGTTTTAGTCACAGGAGCACCTCTCCTCCCTTGTCAGGTACCATCTCCCAGCCCCGTGGAGTCTTGTTAACTTTCTACCTTTTGTGCTCCTCGCTCTTCAAAGATTCCGAGAACCGCACACAGGAAAGAATTGAAGGGAAACTTGTCAAGGCCGATCGGTCTAAAGTTGGACCTATCAACTGTGATTTGCTTTAGGAACAAACACAAGCAATAGCCTCTTGCCCCTTTTCTCTGACTGTCAGCAGAGAAAGGGGAATCTCTGAAAATTATCTAAACCCCGTTTTCCCCAGCATCAGATAGCCCAAGAACAACTACATTGAATTTAATAACCCCAAAATTACTATATTTTTCCTTCTTTTATATAAATCTGATTTGTCCAGGTGCATTTCAGGGGTTTTTTTTTCCAAGTTGATTTAAGCATGGCTTAAAGGAAATACGATCCTCTGCCATTTCAAAGGGATGGATATTTTTATACTGAAATATATTCTCTGCAGCACAGGTCCAAAAGCAATCCTCACTTCGAAAGGGAAAGCAATGCGTATGGGAGAGGAGGAGAGGTGTGTACCTGGCTTCACAGTACCTGTGAGCAGCACCCTGAGAATAAAGCTGTGAGCAGCCCCTGGGACTTCTTCACCAGCATGTGTGAGGCCCTGGCTGCAGCAAGAACTCCCTTAGCAAAGGGATTATTGGTCACACCTCTTTCTGCTGAGCCTAACCCTGGAGGCTTTGCCTGCAGGCATCACTGATGCAGACAAAGATAAGAAAAAATATATAGGTAGGGACACAAGAAAAGAAAAACAGGGGGGAAAAAAGAGAGAAAAGAAAAAAAAAGAGAGAATTGAATACAAAGGAAAAGCCTGGGACACCTGGAGACCTGTCATGCCTCAGGAGGCCAGTGGGTGCCCTAGCCATCCAGCTGAAAGTCAGTAATTTTCATCACACCCTGCCAAGTGCCTACTGGAAAAGCAGGAAGGCAGAAAGGAATCCTATTAGGGAATAGGATGACGCCAAGCAGTTTGCTTTTTCTCTACTTTTAATATGCCCTTACTATTATGCTGCCGTTTAAAGGAGCCCCACTCCTGCACATAAAGCCCAAACTGCAGCTTCCACTCACCTGTTGGATAAAGCGACTCGAAGCCAGGTGAGGAGAAAAACCTCCCAAATCCTGGTCTTACCCATACCACTTCACAGTTTACAGCAAGCCTGCTGGAAAAGGTGGTGCTAAGCAATATGCAAGCTTGAGCTCATCACTGGTATGTGGGGCCAACCACTGTCCTTCACCAGGGTCTTATTTGACCTATGGTGCCCACTAAACAGCCACTTAATGGAGAGCTAACCACCGCATTAAACAAAGCACAATTAGATTTAACTCGGCCCTTTGGAATGTATTTGTCACTGGTCTCATCCTTCTTTAGGTTGTAGCTGGTGACAGCTTTATTTACCACTTGAAGAGAGCTCTTGGGAAGTCATCTTGCCAGGCTAACTGTGGGAGAATGGTATTTCAAAGGGACAGATGCAAAACCATTTTCTCCTCAACATTCATGCGGTGAATAATTTGGTAAGGGTCACTTTAGTTTGACACTGCAAGCTCGGTGTGTCGTGTCCCGCCCCCGCCGCCCCC
>VZTU01009610.1:160348-217848 GCA_013400835.1 Zapornia atra
CCCCCCCCCGCCTCAGGAGTTGTAAACAGGATAAAGGATACTGCTCAGGCCCCAGCAGTTCCAGCTTAAAAACCTTGGTGAGTCATATGCCCAATCCTGCTGATTAGTTTGTCCCTGGTTTGGCCACAGGACAGGGATTTGGGATCCTCAGGCAAGCCAGGTAAAAAACACCTATTTTTTTAGTTTCTCATGTGAAGGGCTTATGGCTCAAATCCTCAGGTCTTTTTAATTAGCCTGACTTGATTTACCCATCTCTGAGGGGGACAGGCTGGCACTAAGCAGCTCTCCTTAATCTATCCATCAGTTGCCAGGCAAACTCTGGAGCAGGCAAAGAGAACCAGCTAACAGAGTAATTTCAGGGCAAGTTTGAAGAAAGTATCAGAGGAACTTCCATTTCCAGGGGACACCGAGGCAGTGCTGGCTGGCAGCAGGAGCAGAGGATGGGCTCTATTTTCTCACCAAGATTTGTTCAGAATGACGTGCAAGTGGCAATGAAGCTAAAAGAAACAAAAGTGTGGTTCGGAAGTGCAGTCACAGATGCGATGAAGAATAAAGCAGAGCAGTTTGGAACAATCTTCCTTAGGAAACATAGCTACTCCCTGCGGGAAAGAATGAAAATGGTCACACAGAGACTAGGCAAGGCAGAAGATTGGGGAATACTTAACCGATGATTTGGAATTATATGAAGGACCAAGAAAAAACACTGTAGGGATAGACAGTGAGTGCATTCATGCCAAGAAAGTTGTAGAAAATACCTCCACAGAGGTAGTCAGTCAAATTGAGCAGAAGCAAGTGTCTATATACAGTCTTATAGGGCTCCTCCTGTCCTGCAAAAAGGGAAAGTCAGCTAATTCTGCATACGTAATCACTGCCTAGGTAAACGGTGTGAGGGTTTTGGTTGTAGTTCAAAATCATGTTGTTGAGAACAAAATTACGAAAGCATCCACTTACACAAAGGGCTGAAATGATTTAATTGCCTATACACTTCTGCTAGAAGTCAGATAATAAACAAGAGGAATTAGAATTGCTGATTTAGGAGCATAAATTTGACTTGGTTGATATTACTGGGAAAACTCACATGATCAGAATGTAAAAATGACTGGTTGCAACCCAACTCAGAGGGCTCAAGTGGACAAAAAAAGAAAGGGTGTGGTACACTCTCTCAAAATCTCGACCTCTGCAAGCCTGTGCAAATCAGACATAAAAAATTTCGACTACCAGTCGATCTGCGTTCACTGCGATCTGCAGTGAGCTATTTGGTGCCTGCTACACACCACCAAATCACCATAAAAAAACCAGGATGACCAGCTTCTTTAAAGACTTATTTATCATGTGTTGGTAAAAAAAGCTGTGTTAACATATGGGACTTCAATCTGAATGGCATATGCTGGTGTTCTCAGGCTACCAGCGCTAAAAAGTCCTCAGAATTTCAAAAATTACAGGCAGCCAATTTCTTAACTTAGCCCAGCTCGGGGAAGAGTGCCTAATGACAGCTAGAGGAACTGATCCCAGATGTAAAAATTGATGGTTACTTGAATGCCAGCGATCACGGCTTGATCGTATTTGTTGTCATATAGAATTGAGTCTGAAGTAGTGTGTGTTTACAGGGGTTCTGGTATGTGGATTCACAAATTTAACTGCTGTTGGGGGGGGAGGAAAAAAATCATCATTTTCACAATGCTGAAATAATTACAAGCAATATCAGCTACTGAAGAACCTTTTCATGGTAATCAGAAAAGTCTCAAGAATACATTCCTAGATTTCAAAGGCCGCAATTCCGCACCCAAGAAAGAAACTGACAGTGTTTTAAAATTACTTCTAGTGTAAAGGTAGACGTAGAACCAAAACACATTTATTTCTACACAAAGGACTAATGATATGAAGGAAAACTGATAATAACAATTATAAACCAAGAGCTAATAACTGTGGGAAATTGACAAAGGGAGCCAGAAAGGGGGGAAAAAAAAAAAGTAAAAGAGAGAAATCAATGAGGAAAGGAT
The DNA here is from genome assembly GCA_013400835.1 of Zapornia atra. NCBI lineage: Eukaryota > Metazoa > Chordata > Aves > Gruiformes > Rallidae > Zapornia > Zapornia atra. Next base: position 162,349 of record VZTU01009610.1, read on the forward strand.
ATCTGGGGATTTTAAAAGCACATTGAGAACAAAAATGTTGTCATCTGTTACTGGAGGAAAATAGTACAAATGTAATAATGAGGAAAACATAGAAGAATTCAATGAATACCTGCCTTCCATATTTGGGAAATAGATTTTATATGCATTATGTCTAAAAATAATGCATCACAGTCAGTCTCCGCTATGAGTCAAAGGGGTTTAAAACTGCAGCTAGAAAAGAGAGAAATTTTGAAGTCAGTCAGTTGGAAAATGGGCATCAAGAGTTTTCAAAGAACAAGCATGGAACCTCTGCACCCTGCGGGGACTCGGTGGGACTTATAGTACTCCGGAGGACCACAGCAGAGTAACACTTTCTCCAAAAATTAAAACAGACAGATGGGGTCCTCCAGGTACAGCAAGGCCTGTCAGTCTGATCTTGGGTAAGGTAATAGGACAGTTAATCCAAGAATTATGCATTGCAATACAAAAGGAGCAAATACAAATAGCTCCCAGCAGTGTGGGTTTACAGGAAATAGGTTTAGACACTTTTTTAAACTGAGGTCGCAGATCGAGTTGGTAAGGGTGGGAATGTCAGTATGCCACACCTATAGATGATTTTTTTTTGAAGGCGTGCGATCAGCTTCTCCACGCTGTTTTGACTCGGTAGGTAGAATGATATAAACTAAACAAGGCACGAATTAAAATGGATTAAAACTGGCACCTTAGATTGAAAAATGTAACTGTGAGTAGAAGCCTGCAAATTGAGTAGGAATAGTTTTATAGCTAGGCCAGCAGCACCAGTCCTTAGTCTCATGCTATTTAACATTTTAAATCAATGATTGAGGAAAAAAACCCAACACCAACCCCAGAATAAAATCATTATTAATAAAGTCTGCAGGTGACAGAGAGACTGCAGGAGAGCCAGATCAAAGAGCACACAAAGCTCTCTGAACCAAACTGTAAAACAAACAACACTCGACTGGACAAAAACCACTGTCAGCCAGCCAGAAACCAAGCGCCAACCACACCGTAAGACCGCTGCCCCTACCCTGAGCAATGCCAAAATTATGGTTATCATCAGCTGATCATAAAAATCTCTTTGCAGCCTGGTAACCACAAAACCCAGCACAGAGCAGAGAGAGGGCTTTCAGGGCAGAGCAGAGAGGTTATCCTGCCCATGCCTTTGGCAAAGGCGCAGTTGCTTACAGGAATACATGGACAGCCCTGGAGGCAAAAGTTCAAGCAGGAAATCGGTTAACTGTAAAGGATTTAAAGAGGAACAAGAATGGCGAAAGCACTAGGAAACAGGCCTTATCACAAACAACTTACAGACCTCTGTCCCTACAGCGTATCAAAGTATGGTGACCCAGGGCACAGAAACACCAAGGGACACTTCCCTCCAGGAGGCAAAGCTGTCAGAAGACCCAAAGCTGGAAGCTGAAAAGCCAGAGAAAGTGCAAATTTGACAAGGAGTTAATCTATCATTGGAACTTTTTTACCTAAGGGATTGCGGTGCATTTTCCAGCACCAGGAAAATCTCCAAAAGTGCAGTTGTTTTGTGGTTCTAAAAGGTACAACATACTTGAAAAGGGATAAATGCACTCAGAGACTTCTGACCGGTCCCCATCCCTTTCCATGGTTGACAATTCATATCTCCTAACTTTCTTCTGGAGCCTTCCCCACATTTCACAAGCAACATTTGCCAGAATATTTAGCTCCTCCCTCTCTATTTTACTTACCACCTTCTTCTCACCTAAAAGCTGCAAAACATATTTATTTGGTTGCTACCATGTAGATTACCATTTATTTCACATGCCTGCAGCACTAATTTTCAGAGACAGATTTCACTTATTTCTGTTCTTCAGAATAAATGGTGAGAAATGGCTAATTTGCTACATCACAACATTTTAGGAGGTGAAGATGATGGAAAAAAAAACCCACCAGCTGTCTGGAAAGTTAGGATACAAATCCAGTCTTCTAATTATTAAAGGGTGTGTTTAAACACAAGGGGAGGCAGTTCCACAGTGCTTAAGTTTAAGCACAGGCATATATTTTCACAAGATCGGGGATTATAGAACTGGGCGGGGGGGGTAACAACTCTTCATTACCACAAGCCATACTTTCCCAATTCTATTCCCCCCCCCCCCAAAACCCAGCTAATATCTATTTTGCATACATGTGATGAAACAGCTTTTTACAGCTATCTTCTGGAAAACAGAAAATAATCCATTTTCCCCTTTTCCCCACATTCCGCTGATATTTTGTGCCAGACTCAAACTGACAGAATTTGTCAGCTACCAACTGGAGATGCTACCAGTTTCCAAATCAGGCATTACGTGGGCCAACCAGTGGTCTGAAACCTACTGTAAACAGCCCCTAAGCAAGAAGCCAATATGGTAATTTGGGGAAGTGATTTAATATATTGGCTTCCGGTAGCAAGTTAGACCCCAGGCAAGGAAAAGCACTTAGAGGGAATTCGGTATGACACCGAAATCGGGACAGTCAGGAGCAGTTTCCTTTCTGGGGAAGGAAAACCAGCAGCGCAGAAGTGTCACTTCAAGCTTGAACAAGTTTCTACCAGCAGAACTTGTCAGGACACTGCCAGGCAGGAGCTGACAGCCGTAAATCAGTATACCTCCAAACGAACCGCCGAGCATGCTTGCTTTGTAGGGAGAGGGTCTCCCCATGACAACAGCCATCTAACTCACCCTTACCCTAATAACTGCATAATGAAAATAAATCTGAGCAAGTACTCAGGAATGCCCTTTTCCCCCCACGTTGTTACACTGAGCTGGAGTAATGCCAAGGTGTAGGGGTTTGTTGGGGTTTTCTTGCTGCTGCTGTTGTTCTAAAAAGGTTTTGCTCTGCAACCAATTTTGTTTTGTTAAAACAAACAGAGAGGCACTTGCTATTGATCTCCATATTAAATAGTCCCAGTAAACATTTTGACTCACTCTGCAAACTTAATACAGATGTTCGTTCTGCACAGATCACTACCAACAGCTGATACGGGGACTTAATGTGCGGCCGTCGTAGGGGAAGACAGCAGCACAGACGGAGCTCAAGTGATAGGGAGCTGCAAAAAACAAACAGCTTTCTGGCAGGTAAGCATTGGCCTGTGCAAATATCATACCGATGCTCTCAGGCGTGCATGCCTTCATGCCACGCGTGTGAGGGAAGGGGTTAGATTTCCACTTCTATCCATAACTGCTGCACGGAGCGGCATTAAGCAGAAAGAAAACCCCTCAGCATGCACTTGCCTATGACTGCCCTGCTAAAAAGAGCTCTATAACAAGGGACTAAATGCATCAGGGCTCCGTTCAGCAGAAATTCAATTTCTGGAGGTGCCAGGAACAGAGGATCTGCAGGATTCCATGCTTTGGCAACAAAAGAGGCTAAACCTGATTCACAAGATAAAGTAACATCAAAAATCAAAAAGGGCCTCTCTCTATTTGCCCCTGAAGGTCTCTCACACCTGGGTCTCTGCGCCGGGGTGCCGCAGCAAACCAACCACTCTCTGCCCAGGCAGCGTTACCAGAGCTGAACCGATCGGCTTTTGGCAAGAAAAAAAACCCTAAATTTGCAATTCGGCTTGGAAGTGTTTTTATTCCCCAGTCTGCAACCAGTGCTACCCGAGGAAGCTGCCTCATTCACTCACTACAACTTCACTGTGCATGAGGCGGGAAGGGGGGGCAGCCATGACACCAGCACTGAGGTCGAGCCCTGCCAGCGTGGAAAACCGCTCCTCCCAAAAGCTGCCCTTTTCCCAGGGTGGAAATATATTATTTCATATAATAACTGGGACAGACAATCTCCCACCTGCAAAGTTATCTGTGTCCATACTGGCTGCGGGTGCCCAGATATCGGCCATGCTGTGAGGAGAGGCCAGAGCTGCCCTGCTCAGGCTGGCTCCAACAGCTGCACTGTGGGGCACAGCACGGTCCCTCAGAGAGGCTAAAATGGCGCCCGGCAGTGAGGCGTGAAAAATGGTGCCCAGCAGTGAGGCGTGAAAAATGGCGCCCAGCAGTGAGGCGTGAAAAATGGCGCCCAGCAGTGAGGCGTGAGGTGGAGAAGTGTAAGGAGCGGCCCTGTGGGCCCTGAGGGGAAAAGTGGAAGAGGAAGAGAGGGAGATGATGGGCTGCAGGCCCCATCAGAGAGTGCCATCAGGGTGGGGCAGAAGAAGTGGCAGCAGGGGCCTGTTGAGGACCGAATGCAGCCCTGCTGCCATTCCCCTCATGCCCCTTGGGGAGAGGAGCGGTCAGAAGTGAAGGCGGGAATTTGAACCTGAGAGAAAGAGCTATGGGGAAGGAAGTTGTTGGTTAAATTGGCCCTTGTTTCTCACTGCCTAAACCTATTGCAATCAGCAATAAATTCATTTTCCCCAAGTCAAGTCTGTTTTGCCCATGAAGCTAATTGGTGAGGGATCTACCTGTCCAGCCAGCTTTTCTCTCCTTTTCTTCATTACCCATCCTGTTGAGAAGGGGGGAGTGAGACTGTGGCTGGGTGGGCATACAGCTGCTCACCAGAGGTTGGGATCAGCAAGCCATGGCATCAGTGTCAAGGAGAGACAGACAAGGTTTGGAAAGACCCCCTGCAGTAGCAACCAGAAGACCACTGGAAAAAGAACTTCAGCATTGGCTGGAGCCAGGACCCCCATCTCACAGTGAGAGTGCAAGGCAACACCATTTGGCTGCACGAGACTCTTTTCCCTCTAAGAGGATCAGCATCTCCATGATACTGAACCAGAATTTGGGAAAGGAAAATACAGCCTGCCATATCTCTTGGGCTAGGGCTCAGCACCCTGCTGAGGTAAACCTGATGTTGGTTCCTTTGAGCTAATCAGACCTCCAGACACACAATTCCCCCTGAAATTTAAGTGGGGAATAATAAATAGGAAGTGATGAAAAGCATACACCTGAAAAATAACTTTCCAGGTTCTTGGTAGATTTCATAAAACTTTCTGAACATACAAATATTTGTACAAATAACCAAAGATTATATCAAATAGCAGAGCTGGTTAAAGTAGCCTTGCAAAGAAGGGAAGAGCAAAGCCCTACTCATTCATGAATATATTTATGCATTTGTTTATTGCTATGCAGCCAGCTTTAAACCCTACCCAGCAGGGGAGAGACTATATACCTTATGCCTATGGGCCTCGTAATGCTTCCAGTGGGGATGGAAAAACTTCCAAAAAAGTTTGGCATTCAGATCCAGTTTCTCTGCTTATCTGCTGCTAATCCAAACTCTCCCAACATATCAAAAACGTTGAACCGGGCAGGAAACCACATGAGAACAGGTTTTCCTACAGGATTTCTGGCATTTCTACATTAGATTCCAGATGGAAACACCCATGAGAACAGCTTCTATCCTGGTACTTTTGGCACATTCAGTTCCAATCCTATCTGGAAACCTGAATTGGGAAGGGAAATTAAAAAAAAGAAAGAAAAAAAAACCCCACAAAACAGAAAGCATCAACCATTTGCCCCAGTATTTCAGAACCTGAAGGAAGGTTTATCATATGTGCTGGGTTTTAATAGTAGGAAATGGGAGACAACGGTCTCTATCTTGTCTTCAGTGAGTTGTTTGTTCCTACTCTCAGTTTCACACGCACACAGAAAGAAATACCAGAGCATTTGCTAGAAATGGCCATCCACCTCAAAATAAGCATGGATCATACCACCCCCAAAATATTTGGTCTTCCCCCCAAATGTCTTTCCTCCTTTCTGTGCACAAATGAATGTCAGATACAAGAAAAAAATAAAGTACAATAAAAGCATTCATTGAAACTTCAGAAATAAAGGAATTCAAAGGGGTTATCTATGGCTACAACTGAAGTCAGGCTTCATGCTAGTCAGAGCAGATTCCTCTAAAAGGTGGATGAATTCACCACGTTCCCTGCAGCCCGTTTTTGCTCATTTATCCAGCTTTGCTACTCTCTCGAGATCGGCAGCTGCTTCCAAAGACAATAACTTCAGCAAAACAACTTTGAGCAGAACCTTCCAAAATTTATACTCACCCTCGCTCGCTGATTTTCGTTACCAAGTGGTTACTTACTATCAACTTTTTTCTTATCTCTTTATTGTTACTGAAAGCATATGCATTTTGTCCCAGACACTGTCTGGTGCTTTCTCTCTGACCTTCCAGCCCTGCCCCTTGCTCTTTGCACGGCTGCCCACATTGGGAGAACACAGAGACAAGGTTTGAGACAGTGACATCAAGTTGGTTCCTTAGCAGCTCACCTGGATATCCTAACCCTTGTGTGGTTTTAACATGAACACTCTGTAAACCCCCCTGCAAAGAAGCAAGGAAAAACACTAAACAACTGCTACTTTGATGTAGTTATTTCAAGCTACACCCAGAGGTCTCAAAACCCCCAAAACCTCTTTTCTTAAGGCCTGTAGATACCTGTTCACGTGCTGCCAAATTCTGCCACCTTTGTACCTCACTCTGAGAGTAATGGTATCAAAGGAGGTGGGACCCTTCAATAAGGGATAAGGATACAGCCCCAGGCCCTCCTTTCTTGCTCCCCAGCCATTGATTGCTGTGAGCTGGAAGCAGTCCCTCCACCCCCCTCTTGAAGTACAGAAGATTTGCTTGTGTTTATATTTTTAAACTATTTTTTTTTCCCCTGAAGAAATGCTGCTGCATCTACTCACATGTACATCAGTTCCCTCTACTGGCAGCATTAATTAAGCTATTCCTTTAATTCACCAGGTAGAACATGGATTTGGGAAGGGAGATGTGCTCTGCTTGGTGGGAATACACAGGGCCGTTACCCATAGGGTGTTCCACACTGGCACACTATAGAAGAAACCATCGTGTGGTGGTTCTTACTAGTCTACAAGTTTTTCTCTCTAGCTTTTCAAAACTCACTTTCTATGCTGTGGTCCAAGGTGAATATTTCATGTTATCTTAATTTTTGTTCTGTACCATGGCAGCAAGTGGGAAAATGGAGAACAATGACTTCTGAAGCAGCTCAGGGAAACACATGCTGCGTCAACCCTTGAGCTCTCTGTTTCGTGGCTAGGGTGAGCCTACAGCATCTCTTCATCAGGGGCAGACCTTCCTGAGGGGACGGATGATCCATTGGGCTTCTTTGGCTCCTTCATGTACACAGAGGCTACTCTAAAGCCATCCTGTTTCAAAACATACTTAAAATCACTTCACCATTCTCTTTTATTCTTGTCTTTTTTTTTTCCCCCCTCAGTTAAAGTAGATGCATTTTGTCCTGCCACAGATAGTGTTTTCCTCCTGTGATACCAGGCCACTGAAAGAAGTCATTTGCTATATTTGGGTGCTCAAGAAAAACACAGAACTACATGCAATATTTTAAAATCCCTCCAAAAAACCAAAAACTGCCCCAAAGAGTACAAGAGATTTCCCCCTTGGACCCATGCCATCAGTATTTAGAAAAACCAGCCAAACTCTCTCAATTTTCAATACAAATGTGGGTAATTCTCTGCAGTTTTCCTGGTACTTTTAATAGCAATATTTGGAATTTAAACCCTTTGTTAAAATCTCCACTCAGGATCAAGCCAAAGAAACCCTCACATGTATAGTGACCAATAAAACCATTCCTGGAAGTGGAGCTTTTCTAGTGCAAGTGGAAAGATGAAGTAGAAAATGTTAGGGAAAAAAACAACAACCTGAATTTCTATAAGGAATTTTGAGGGCATAAAAATTGGAGCACCTAAGTTTAAATATGCCTTTCTGTTCTAACTGGCATGGCTAAGATGCCATCAACACACAGAAGTTTCTTGAGATTTTCATAAAGTCTCCTTCTTGGGGATTTCTTACCTTTTTTTTTATTCTAGGTCGTATTCCTAAAAGACGTTGTACAAAAATGTTGTGTTCGACCCCAGTGTTCTGATTAAATGCATTACAGGACCCACAGTCATATTTAGAGGAGAAAAAACCCCCATCCTTGCTCACACTGCTGCACAAGTCCCTGTTTGAGGAATAAAATTGTCTATTTCTGATTCTTCCAGGAGCTTTTACAGACTTATCAAGTGTCAAGACATGGTAGCTGGCTCAAAGGTAACATAGATATTGCCTCATAATAACTTTAGGACTTGAATCAAATCTTGAGATACTTTGAAACTATGGGAGTATAATGAAAATACATTTCTTTCTTTGTATTATTATCCTTTGTAATGGGGAGCTTTACATTTCCTTTCTAGCAACTGACATGTACATTGTACCATCAAGGCATTTTTAGGGACCATTTACCCGAATACAATTTGTGTGTAAGGTGTCAGAAAGCCAACCTGGATTTATGCTTCCTGGTCCTTGTAAAAAGTGAATAGATTTCTTATTTCTTTTTTTTTTTCTTCTTCCCCATCAAAATAAATGTCAGAAAGTTCTTTGGTTGTTCAATAAGGGAGCAAAACATCCTTTTTCAAATTAAAGACATGGCTACGGGCTAGGTTTTGGTGTGGCTGAGCCCCCTGGCTCCAGGAGCAATGCATGCAGGGACACGTGTGCCCACAAGCATATGTCCCAACATCTCTCCTTGCAATGAGGAAGGGTCATTCACTACAGGTTTTGGTTGCCCACTGAACCAGGGAAGGTCCTTGAGGTGACAGAGTGGCCTTTACAAAGCTTTTTGGGACCTTGCTATGAAAGCAGATTTTGGGGAAGAATACTCTTGCCTTTAAAACAATATGGTTGGGGGTAATTTCCCTAAATTGTATTTTCCCCTCAGTATTTCCTGGACTCTGGAAATCCTGATGCAGTCCAGCTCTTCAGATGTGCTGCACTGGGATTTCTGCAGGCCAGGTATGTGGCATCAACAGCCCAAATTCAGCCTGTCTAGGCCATCACCAGGTTAGCTCCTGTACTCGTGCACACATTAAAAAATTTGGAAAAATTCTTCAAAGAAAAGATAAATATTTTAAGGGAACAGACTTCCCAAGCTATGACATCAATTCCTGCTTCCTACTTCCTTTTCATGGCGAGTGGCTGAGGTGATGTCTAACATGTGTCTACCCGAGGCAATATCTTTTTGATATCATGCAGTGGAAATGGCAGAATCTGGCTCTTTAGTGACCATGACATCCAAAAATGGGATGCAGGAATTCACCTCTCTTTCGTAGGTTAAATGAATATTCCGTGAGTATCGATTGTTCAGTTCTTCCACTGGAAGTTGAATGTGATCGGCATCGATAATCAGAAAAAATATCATCTACATACCTCTCATATGCAGATGGTGGCTGTTCAATACCAGTCAGCAGCACAGCTTCCTGGTGTGACAGGAAAATATCTGCAGCAATTGAGGATTAACAGAGGCCATTGCTACATCAGTGTTTTGTTTGTAATAGTTTCCATTCTATCAGAAATAACTGGTTGCACATTTCTGTGTCTGACATTAAAATTCACCATTGAAATCTGGCTCGGCAATAATAAAGCCCCTGCAAGAGTCTCTACAAACACACTAGACTCCAAATTAAAGAGCAAGTGTATTGTTAGGGTTTGCATGGATCTTTTTTGAATTAGTGCTAGGTGAACAATAAATAAAATTCCAGGAGAAGTTCCCCAAGCTGATATGCATTCAAGGTATTATCTTTGCTCTGTACTGTATGTGCTTCTGGGTGAAAAAATTCTAATTGCACTTCCATTCAAAAATCAACCGTGGGAATAAGGAATCATGCTCATTTTATGCACAGCAGCCTGAAGGCCTTATCCTTAAAACAAATTACAGCGCCTCCTATGCAACTCACACTCTGAAGCTAATTCTAACCCTAAAGCAAAACTCCAAAATTAAACTTTAATCTGTGATCTAAACAATTTTGTGTTTGTGATCAATCTTGGTGGGGTGGATTTTAATATATATGTGTGTGTGTGCGCGCGTATGTGGGGGGGGGAGTGTATGTGTATAAAAATACAAAGCACTAAGGTAATTGTTATCACAGATGAAGACAGAACATTAAATACTCTGCTCAGTAAGACTGAGATAAAATACACGCAGCGAAGGCAGGGAATAAAGCTGTGAAGCACACACTCCTATATGTAACGGAGTCCCGGACTCGCAACCAGCAAAAGCTTAAATTCCACCACATGTATCATATTTACTACGTTCTGCCAAGGAAATAGGCAGGCTGCCATGCCATTAAAGCAATTACTCTTACCCTCTCAGATATGTAGAAATTAGATTCTGCTCCTTGAAATCATACGCTGAGGGAAGCAGGGAACAAGGAAAGGGGAGTAAGAGGAGGAGAGGCAGAAAGGCATCGATTCCTCCCAGAAAGGCACAACACCACCTCAGCAAGGAAAGGCTTTGGACCAGCAAGAGTTAAAGGAGTTCGGAGCTTACGGTCTGTCTCTCCCCAACTTGGTGCAGTGACTCTGCATCCTGCAGGAACCTGTTCAGATGCTCTGATAAGTCAGACAGAATTCATGGGAGATTACCACACAGCTCCTGCCAAGCTGTGCTGCAGCACGGGTAATAGATATGCTCCAGTACTAAATCCTAAAAGGCCCTGCTACATCTGTCAAGCATGCCCTGGAAAAGCACCCTCAGTTCAGATGTTATCACTGCTCTGCCTGCATCAGAAGATTTAGTGTCCACCCTGGAGGTTGCTTTTGCCGCACAGTTTTCAGGGGCAAAACAACAAGGAAGAAAGATGAGAGAAAAAAGGCAAATTATTCTTGCTTAAAGCAAAAGGAATAAAGTGATGTGCTTGCAGACTAGTTCAGCTCCTCACCCTGCATCCAGAAGGTCCCAAATCCCACATTAAGATGGTACTGATGTTCTAAGCTGATTAGCTCGGCCGCATTTGGCTCCCTGGACTGTGACACCATGAAGATGATCTTCTGTAGAGCGACTCTTTCCCAAGGAAAGCTGAACAACAAACCCAGCGGGAGGCCACAGGCAGTGGATAGAAGATGCCTGCCTTTGATAATTAACTTTAAAACTGGTTCTAGAAAAGCTGCTCTGACATACACTGAACTTTGCCGAGCGCTCCTTCTGAAGCCATTGCTGTTCCTCCCATTCGCCATGTAAGTGGAGAGTGGGTAAAAAATGGTTCTAACCTGATTTATCATTTTATGCCAAACAGAAAAAATAAGTGTGTAAAGTATACTTGCATAATATGTATAACCGAACACACATTGGCACCCCAAAAAAACAACAGCCTCGGGAACAACTGCTTCCTTAATATACTCCAGAATAGAGCCATGCATTTTAACCATCTGTCTCCTTATTCAAATCTGCAGGAAACAAAGTACAGAAGCAGCTCCTTTTTCACTAGGTGCTCTCTCAGAGTCCAAGGGAGAAAGGCTACAATTTCCTGACCCAGCATATTGCATTTTAAACTTCTGTTTCCTGAAGCCGATTTTAAGGACAGATAAGTTCCAGCTATCGGGACTGTCAACAAGAAGAGCCCGAGGCTGTTGTGTTTATAGCTCTGTATGGTGGTAGAGGCTGGATCGAGATGGGGAGAATGGGTTGGGGCACAGGGAAAACCCATGTAAAATGAGGGCCATGGCAGCAGCCTGGAATTAACATTACTGGGATATAAAACTACTCCTCCTCAGGGCTTGCAGCTATCTGCTACTTGGATGGATTCTGTCCATAAGGGAAAAAAAGATGGGAAAGGACAGGCAGAGCACAGGAAGGGCAGTAAGGGGAAGGATTCAAGGTGGACAACACGAATACAAGGGATGGAGCCCTGGGCTTCATGATAGCTGTTGAAGAGGACAATGGGTGAATCCCAAAACATCACTGTCTGGCAGAGCAATGAGCAGCTGCAGACGGGCAGCTCTGAAGGTGCACAGAGGATCAAGCTCTTCCACCAAAACAAGGGTAGTCTCTTAGCAAATAAATACACATTTCTAGGAAAAATGGCACTCCTTGCAACTCAGTTCTCTGTCACAGTGTTGGGATAGTTTTTCAAATCCATTAAAGACCTGTAGTGGTACAAAATCCTTGCCACCAAACACCTGCCAGAACCTATGTGAATAACACTGCAGGATGCCCAAAGTGTCTGGCTCATGCGAACACCACACCAGCAGCATCACCCTGGCTGGGGTAGCCCAAGCCCGTGGCTCTCCACCATGGACCCCACTTGTGTCTACAGAGGCGACTTGTGTCCCAGCTGCTGTTAAAGCCAGCACATTTCACAAGCACTGGATTTACATAAAAGAACAACAGAAAATAAGATCTTATCACAGGTACCTTGAACTAACCTTGCGTGGGTCCTGTCTAGCCAGGTTATCCCAACAAACACGCAAGAGGGATGCGGGCTGGGTTGCAACAGCCAATGCCCTCCAGATACCAGAATTATACCCTTCAAATGGAAAAGGCGCTGGGTCAAAAATAACACACCTCTCTACAACAGGCTTCCACGTATAGATTTTGTTCCCTGTATTTTGGCAAACATACAGATAACAGATATTTATGTGCCCAACACACTTCAGCACCACAGGTTCCCCACAGTTGTGAAAAAATGGCCTTAACTCTGCTCAGGATAAGGTTGATTCCGAACTATTTTTAATGCAAAACTGAAGAGATACAAGATAATTTTACGTTGGCAAAAGGGATTTTCTCATTAAGACATCAGCCATAGAGCTTAATATACATTTCACTGAAAGGAGACCCTGCCAAAGCGTCCTTCGCCCACAAAATCGTGTATTTCATGAGCAAAGCAATTTAATTCAATGGGCTGAGTTCGATGCTCCTCCTTACAAAATAATAGCTTGTTGAAGCTACACTTTCTCTCTCACACACACAAGCATTTTGGTCTGTAATACTTCCAAATTTGTTGCAATAAACCCCATATCACCATGTGAAAATTCCCAAGATTTGTCCCTGAAGCTCCCTCATCTAAAAGGGAAAAATAGAAGAAAAAGGGAAAAATCATCATAATTTAAGGGGAAGCTGAAAACATGCATGTAGTCTATAAACACTTTAACCTAATTGAGCGCATCCCAAATTGTATAGTAAGAAGCCGAATAAAAAGAGCCCTAAACAACACAATGGCTAAAGCATTCTCCCCCAATTTCTGCATGTTTCCTATATTTGATGCAGACATAAATCTTAGAATAGTTTTTAAAAAGGACTTTGATTCTGACCTTCTACTGTCAAAAGCAGCTACTGTCAAGAATAATCTAAAACAGCTTCATAAGGGATGTTTTAACTGATTAATCTCTGAAGGTCACACAATCTGTTTAGACTGTAACGTCGGTGCCACTTGCAGAATACCTAAAGTTGTCAGGTCCTAGTAAGCTCACTGCGGGGAAACGGAGATCCCGAGGGTGGTTATAAATAATTAGCACAGTTAAAAGTTCAGTTACTTTAGGTAGTTTAACATTTCCGTGTCTTCCAACGATGAACAGTGAAGGCACGGATATGTAGCAATCATACCTCCTGAATAATCTAAAAGCAGTGGCCATGGTAACTATAATTTAAAATGGAAAGATGAATAGGATAAAGCATCTATTCCATACACCTTTTTTTGTTCTCTGCCAGTTCCGGATACAGCATCACCAACCTGTCATTAACACTTAACGAGGCAGAATGACCAGGGAGCCTTCCATATCTTTAAAAAAACCTCAAAAAAACCCAACAGCAAATCCATTAGATGTGATGAGTTGGTGAAACCTCAGCCCCTGCGGGAGTAGCAAACAAGCATCCCTGGCTTTATTCAAAGTTTTCCCACATTTAAAAATTGAGATAAAATCCATTTAATTGTGTGGTTCCCCCCNAATAAAAGTTTCCTTTTGGGAAAGAGCACGCAGCCACACTTGCAGTACATGTACAGGGTGTACTACGTAGCTACACAGCCATAAATTGCCCACAGATCAAAGATCAGGGCTTAAAGCTGAGCTAGGCTACAGTACACAGAAAATAAGCGATGGAACCATCTTGGTACTGCCTGTTTCACTTAAAGATGATAAGAAAACATTATCACATTATTTTAAGGTAAATCCAGCATTTCCAGAGCTGATTGAGGCAAGAATTAGACAGTGTTTAGGGGATTATGAAAAACAGCTTCCTCTACAGGTCAACAGCTAATCAGAATTCTCATGAGATTTTCCAAAGATTTTTTTTTTCTTTTTGCCTTATGAATAATTTCACCAAAGGCACAAAAACGGGCACATTATTTAGAGAGAGCCTTTTGATGTATTTTCTCTGAATAAGCACGGGTATTCGAGGATTTCTCCTAGTTCAGAGCAACAGGGACCAACTTATTAAATGTTCCTGCTGCAATGCCTGCAAGCTAGCTGAGATTAATATCAGCATAACCTGTTACTTAATTCATTATGGGGATACAGGCTAATTTGATTTGATATTATTTTAATAAAATTCTGTAATATATTAGATTGTTTCAGGCTATCAAAATAATTTTCCAGTTATTACAGTTATTCAAGCAAGTCCTTTGATAGCAGCAGTTGGTCCTCGTCTGTTGTGAATACATTAGCACTGATGATTCATAGCAGCTGAGAAATGTTAAGCCTGTGAAGCATTGTGTTGATGCTCAAATTTATTCTGCAGGCCATTAAAAAAAAAGAAAAAATATTTTGTATGCATCAAGCTTACACGTGTCATTAACACAGCTCATTTTTTAAAACCAGTCTTTCATAGAAGACAAGGTTTCTGCAAAGAAAAATCTGCTGTTCACTTTGAAATTCATTGATGCTATTTTACATGTTTTTTATATACAGTTTGCATCAGCCTGTATATTAAGTGAATCAAATAGTTCTAAAAATGATGCATTCTCTCATCACAGGGGGTATTGTAAGCCATTACAATATAACTGTTCCAGTCCACAACACTATATGTTCATTTTGCTGTCATGCAGACAAAAGCTTTTAATGTTGTTAATATGCTCTGTTTAAAAATGCCATTTCTGCTTTTATGCCATTTTCAGATATTCCATTTTGTCTTTACCCTTCTTGGAATGAAGGGGAGTAAAAAAAAAAAAAAAGAAAGGAAGAAGAAGAAAAAAAACCAACCCCACCAACCCATAGTCTCCACCAGCAATACCAAATGAGGTTGCATCCCATTTGCGCCGCTACCCGGATGTGGAGAGAAGAGAACATCCGTTAGGGAATGAAAACCAAGGCTGAGATTGGACCTTGTCAAAAAGGAAAGCAAAAAAAAAAAAAAGATGGAAAATATTGACAAGCACCTGGAGGTATAGTTGCTCATCACCTGGAGTAGTGGTGGCTTGTTCGCTACTCTTCTGCCCTCATGGTAATAAGCACATTCTTGACAGGAATTTTATGAGTGGTTTTATGGCATTATTTGTGACAAGCCCAACGCTGTGCCTCTTGTGGTACTGAAACTGCACCTAAATAAACGAGGAGAAACTTGAAAGCTGAGCAAGCCCTTTCCTAAAGGAGACCCCTACAAAGGAAAGCCGTGCTCATCCTCCGTAGGGAACGAGCAGGTACAGGGAGAAGATGGTCACTGAGCTTAGCCATTTCCCTGGACATAATGGGGTAGGATACTCTGTTGAAGGGAGGTGAATTTAGGATTATTGAAGGTTTCGGTAATTCTCACAGCTGGGCAGGATGCCCCAGCGCTCTGGGGATTTCACAGGCACAGCTGCCATTACACTGCCCAGGGGCCAGAGTCTCACAAACCAAGCAGGGCATAGCCAGTAAACACCTTTGGGACGGTAAGGAGCTACGGATCCCTCTGTTAATGGTTTTGTGTGATGCAGGTGCACATAAAAACTTTTATAGGTCAGGCTGAAAGGTGTGAGCCTGGCAGCCCAGGAGGCTCAGACCCCACAATCCAGCTTCAAACGCAGTCACCAAACGATTAAACCCCTGGCAACATCCTCTATCACAGGGCAGGACATTGCGTGCCTTCTAATTCCTCTTTTTTTTTGGTCTTCCTATGAAGATGATGACAACAATGAATTCAGAGCCAGCTGGACCTGCAGCCAAAGGGGAAACAAACTGGAGGAGGAACCTGGTCCTCAGTCACTGGCCCTCCTCCGTGATCTTAGCTCATTCTGCTGCAGCCAGCAGTACGTTGCTGATGTTGTTCAGTTGTTCAGCCTGCTTTCATTGCCGGGGTTCCCTGTTTCATATTAATATATTAAATTAATTACCGGCCTTCCTGTTTTCTTACTTGAATACACCAAAGATTAAGTATTTCTTGGTTGGCACAGGGAATTGCCGCCTGCTCTATAACGCTTTTCTGTAAGCAAGCGAGCAGTTCACAGCGAATACGGTATTTGGGGAGTTCAGCCCGATTCCCAGCCCTGTATTGTCTATGAATAGACAGGAAGATAGAGTGGATGAGAATGCCGAGGTTATCGAGCCCATTTCCCAACTATCACGTAAATTATAATATCCCTTCCATGAGCTGAGCTAACGTTATCTCTGAACACGCTACCGTTCTTGTCCCCATTACTCCTACTGGAAGCCTTTTCCAGAAACTCCTTCATCTGATAGCCAGGAATCTTTTTCCAATTTCATATCTATAGTCCATCAAGACCAGGTTAAAGCCAATTCCTTCTGCATCTGCATTGCTCTCGTACTTAAAAACTACCCCAAAGGGGGGTATTGACAGCAGATGCACCTCCTCCATGCCTCTGTTTTGATATGCTAAATCTCCCTTCATCTTTTTTGGTAACACAAGGTTTCCCAGCCCTCTTCCATCCCATCAGCACTCCCCTGCATCACTCCACTTTAAATTGACACACCTTGTGGAGGCGTTCAGCTTCCCATCTCTGTTAAAACATCTCACTTGATGCATCTTAGGGATATTTCTCCGCTTTGGTGCCCAAGATCCATCCTTTCAGCCCCATCTACTACATCAGAACAGAAGTTCTGATTTCTTACATGTGTGTCCCAGTGTTTTTTCCTATTAAATTGCATTCCCTGCCTCCAATCCCAACCCCCAAGGCCACCCCAGCTTTCTTTCCTGTGTATTCAGGTTCTCCTTTTTAACTGGCAACGTCTCCAAACTTTGTCAACTCCAACATTTCATTAGCACATTCCTAATTTATGCTCCAAGGTCATTAATGAAAATGTTAAATAAGATGAGTCAGACTGATCCTTGACGAACTCCGCTAATGAGCCCTTCTCCTGCCCTATGCTTCCCCTTTCACAATCTGTTGCTGTCTCCCCTTTTAGCCATTCCTCACCACTCTCACATGAAGCCCCGTCTTCCTGCTTAACGAGATGTTTCCCATGTGGCACTTGATAAAGTGCTTCACTGATGTCCAGACAGATTAGGTCTCCTGCATTTCCTTTGTCCAGCGAATGGGTTATTTTACCAAAGAGGGATGTTAGCTTACCCTGGTGTGATCTACCTTCCAGAAACCCAGTCAGGATTGATGCCACTTCTCCACAAGCTTCCCCCTACCTTTGTTTTTCTCAAGAACACACCCCCCAAAGCCTTACAATAATACTGAAGCTGCATCAGGAAGCCCTTAGTTCCCTGAATTGTTCTTCCAAGCCCAGACCATATATATGTTTGCTTTTCAGTTTTGTGCTATATCACCTGTTTGACAAACCTATTAAAATATTTGCTGTCACTTTGCATTTCTAGTGCATCCAGAAGAACAGGGGAACCTCAGTTCATGCGGCAGCT
Organism: Zapornia atra; assembly: GCA_013400835.1. Lineage (NCBI taxonomy): Eukaryota > Metazoa > Chordata > Aves > Gruiformes > Rallidae > Zapornia > Zapornia atra. The sequence continues at coordinate 179,882 of VZTU01009610.1, forward strand.
CTTGCCTTTTCAAATTCCTCCATGAGCGCTTTGATTCACCACGTTTTAACCTGTAAGTTACCCATTTGCTGTGATTATTCATTCAAGGATTCAATATTTAAGATTTTAATAAATCTTAAGCACCGTGATGAGTAAACCTACTGCAAAACACATGGTATTATTTCCCAAATCATTACTGTGCTCTCAAATTGTACCCCCTGTCATTCATGAGCTCCACCTGAAACTGCTTTGTTTGCTCTGTCACAAATGAGTTTAAGGTATTGATTAACAAACTTGACTTTGAAAGCCTGAACATTATTTTCTAGGAATATCCAAAATGGGCAGGGATAGGGGAAGAAGCCCACTTGCAAATGGCAGTGGAAAAGTAATGTGAACCTGCTCAAAGCAAGATTCAGAGCAGAACTTACTGAGACTGTTTGTTCTACTGCACTCTGTTTCATCCAAGTCTTGTTTCTCAACATAAATTGGTATTTTTACCAGGTACAAATACACAAATATTAGTAATACAGGGACTTGGCTCATTTTTTAAATTAGAAAGCAAAAATTAACCCCTTACTACTTCAACCGAGGGAAGTCGTTCTGGGTTTTGCAGTAAAATAGTAAATAAATTTGCAGTAAATAACTCTTCAGACAGGTAGGATTGGGATTACCCCCAATTTACTCTAAAACAGTTTCACCTCAGGTCTCACCTTCCTACAGATTGCTCACAGATCAAGGGTGACAAAAGTCACAGCTCAGACCACAGTGCGTACCAGCAACCGCATGCATGAATGGTCGTAAGAGGGACTTAAAATCCAATCAGTTGGGAATTCTCAGTGAAGTTCCTTCCTGAAAATTAACTTGTTCATTTGGTGCTATTAAATATACTCCAAAAAAAAACCCCAACAGAAACTGGAAGGGTAAAAAGCCATTATGGTAAACAGCTTTCATATTCTCTGTGCCACTTGCACTCCCTTACAAAGCAAAGTGCTTGCATTGTACGCTGCAGCTTGTGTAAGGACAGGGACAATAGCTTTTCATGCACATTTTATCAGGATTATAACTGCTGTGCCATATATAGAAATGTGTGATAAGTGCATTATCAAAATTATAACTGTATTTTAATCGCAGCGTAACAACCGCACAGAACGTCCCTCTACATAAGGCAGCCAAACCCAATAATGCTCAAGCCTGAATCGGAATTTTGAGCCCTTCGTGAGGGTTTGAGTGGGTTCAAAATTAAGTAAAATGAGTTTATCTATCCCTATTTCTATAATAATACTTAGCACTTAGCACTTTTCATCTTCAAAGCACTTTACAAACATTAACTAATTAACTATTAATTGGTAAATTTGAAAAGGTTGATAGGTGAGGTGAGTTTCGGATAAGACCCAGCAATACGGATGTTTAGTTTATCTGTGAATTACTTAATCATTAGTGAATCATAGAAATTAGAAATGAAAAAGACCTGTAGGGTCACCCTGTCCAGCCTGCTGCCATTACAGGATTTTCCCTTACAATATATTCTCAAGTGCTTTGTCTAGTTTAATTAGAAATTATCCAAGCAATGGGGCTTCCACCATTTCCCTTGGGATATTCCTCCTTAGTCTAACATATCTTTCTGTTGGGAGGCTGGAATATTCCACAGAAGTTTTGCCTTGCCTTTTCAGCCCATCATCTCTACGCATGCCCTCTTGGACCATTTCAAACAATTCCAGTGCGGTTCAATTATTATTTTTATGGATATTTTTTCCTTCTCCCTGGGTTGGTCTAGCCCAGAGACACCAGATACCAAAAATTATCTTTTCCTGAAGAAACAAAAGCTGCCTTTTTTTGCCACAAATGGTGAGTTCCAGCCTAAACTGTATTATAGATGGAACCACCTCAACTCACCTCTTCTTTCCTGAGCTCAGGCATCAGCCTGGACAGATCTCTCCCCCAGCATGACCAGCATTACTCTGCATTCATATAGTCCATGCAGACTCTAAGTTCCTCAATGATTCTCACCACGCAGTTACAACATGGCTCTTCCACCCTGCATCAGTCCCCATCCAGTACCAAGACTAAGCAGCTGCTTCTATTTGCTCAGAGAAACAAAGTTCAGTCCTTCCAACCAAGAAGAAAACCCTAAAGGAACTTGGTGCCAGGACAAACCGAGGTACATTCCTGCACATTAAAGCAGAGCTAAGCAATTAGATAAAATACTGTGGTGTGAAAGGATGCTAATATGTACGTGGTACCAAAGGGTCTGAACCAAAATGACAGCATGGAGAAAAAAAAAAAATTAAAATCACTGCACACCTCAATTTCTTCACATCCTTGGAAACACCCAGGATTCATGGGTGGTTCTGTTATCTCTGAAGCTAGAAATACTCTGATTTCTTTCTGGACATCCCATTCTCCTGTCTGATTCCTCCTAAATATCGTTTGGACACTTTTCCAGATGCTGGACCAACACTGGTTTGGCTCCATGGCTGCCTTACATCTCTTTATACGCTTGTTTTACCTGGGCTACTCTGCTGGGTCTGGGTGCTCTTCTGATCCCAAGTTACCCAGGGGTTCCCAGTGTCACAAGGTTCCTACACTGCATCATTCATTTCCCACACTGGGGAGTCACAGGAAGACATGAGATACAGCTGCCTCAACTGGTCCATTTGAAACTGTGGTTCAACTGATCTGGGTTCCTGAAACAGCATCACAGGTCTTCAACAAATGGACTTGCTAGTTTGTCTAGACGACCTGCACCACACAAGGATGATTTGAATCTGGGACTTTTTTTTTCCCCCCTTATTTCCTGATGTAAAATGTTTACTGTGAAAACATAAATAAGGACAGACACACATCTGTCACTCATGTGACTTCCCTTCAAGCTATGATAACAGATCACTTCTGGCCAGTTTACTGCAACAAAAATAAACCAGAGTATTTAAAGTTCTAAAAATAAACAAACAGAAGTAAATATACTTGACCTGAGATGCTCAGATGAGAAGCCGGGTTAGGCTGTTTTAATTTGTTATGACTCAACAAAAGCTGATGAAAGCTGCTAAAACATTGCACTGAGGTCTCTATCTATGGTACTACATGGACCGTGATACCTCAAAGCCATCCTGATTTACTGGGCAAAGGGGATGAAAGCATGAATCAAGACTCTTGAAACAATGCCAACTCCTCCAGCAAAGCAAGCTGAAAGTACATAAAGGGAAAACCTAAAACTCTTTCCTCAAAGGACTTTGAAAGTTCTCCCACACATGTTGCAAAGTTGCTTTCCTCCAACAGTGATTGTCACAGCATTCCAGAAGTCTACAGACAACTTGAATCCAAACTTTGAAGCCTCTTTTTGCTCTGAAAGAGATATATATACTTTCAGTCCAGAGGAATAAAAGAAAGCTGGGAGTTCTTCTACAAAATCAGCAAGTTTTTTTCTTCTAAGGACATGCAAAACAGCACAAGTTTGAAGATATATCAGCAATTGTTGTGAATCTTTTGCAGTCCTCGATTCAGTATTTACCTGGAGGGGCATTGCTTTATAGAAACCATCATCTGCCTATCGTTTCTGCAGCTTCTGGTACTTAAGAAGTAGACAATTTGACTTTTATTTTTTGAATTACAGAAGGAAATAAATGTTCTCCTTTCTGGTGCACCGCAGAAGCACGCAGCTAACAGTATTAAATACAGACAATCCAATTGCAAGATATTAGCATTTTTATTTCATTTCTTAATTTGAAGGGAAAATATCTTGGGGAGAAAAAAAAATATATGAAAGACTAAGCATATGTAGAAATAAGCTTCGGTGTTTCACTGCCAACAAGTTCTCTAGTGCACCGGGGTGAGATTTTGTAAAGGAGTTAGTGATCTCTGGGGGCTTTGTTTGTGAAGTCATGTCAGGAAGGGCCCCAACGTAGCCCACGGGAAAGCGATGCTCGTTCCAGCATCACATCAGGCATCTAGAAAAAGACAAACTAACCCCAGTGGTTCCTTATCTGCACAAGAAATCTCAGCTTTTCATAAGGCAAAATAGTTTAATGGCATTTTAGTCACACGTGAGTACAGGTGGCAGAGCCTAGCTCAGTTTTTTCAAACTGGGAACGGGGATAAAATTACATTCATGTATAATTAATCCACGCTCAGTCATTTTGAAAGAAAGATATTTTTCAGGCAGACATCGAAAGAGCTGAGTTTTGATTTTCACTGGTGCTAAAACATTTCCCAAAGACATATGTGTGCGTGTGAGTACGAGTGCCTGCGTGAGGGAGAGGTAGAGAACTTACACACTGCTCAACATTTTTAAAAAAGTTTTAAAAAAACCCTTAAATGTCACTAGAAACTTGAATAACATAATCTGACAAGTTGCCAAAACCCCAGCAAACAGAAACTACTGGCCCCACCAAAGCATACAGGACATGTGGAGTTGCCCTCACAGCCATCCAATCCTCATCCGGACCCGTCCCCTCCTAAAACCCAACTTCTCATTCAGTCAAATCACACACTAATCGATTGAGTCCTTGCTGGACAATTTGTATACACTTCACAAACTCCATCCCACCGCTTGGCACAACGGGGAAAGGACCTCAGGGGCTGGGAGGTGGAGAAGACGCATTGCTGCCCCCCCCCAAAACCACCTCTCGTGTCAGGGCTGAGCTGCTCCAGAGGGTCACGTTGTTGCAGACACTCACAATGTGTCCTCACACTGTCACTGCTATCGGTGGATGGGACCAACTCCCTACATTTATTATTTATTTTTTTTTCCTCCCCTGAAAATCAAAAAGCAGTTCATGAGTTGGTCGAGAGCCAGCAAAAATGAATAGTAATGAGCCAATTTCAATAGAAATAGGCTCATTACCATGCCAGCGGCTGATAAAACCAAATGCTCTCAATTCTCTCCAGCAAACGAGGTGCTGGAGGCAGTGTCCACCCTCCTGCCTGCAGGAAATAACTCACAATTTCAAAATTAAAAGAATCAAAATACAAGTTGGAGTTTATTCCTATGTTCATACCTCCGTCCCCCCGCAGGGTCCTTTCTAACTAGCTGCCAAAAAAGCTCAGATACTGCTCAGAGTCTTTTTCTTCAAAAGAGAGGAAGAAAAAAAATAATATATATATTTTTTATTTTTTCCCCCCCTTACATTGTTCACTCCCTGAATGGTAATAGGAAATCCTGTGTAAACTCCAGCAAAAAGAGACGGTCTAAGGAGCTTCTTTGAATTCAGCACATTTCTCTGTGCACAACAGGAGGCTACAGGTATTCTTCAGAGTGTCAGAAACCTACTTGCAATTTCTCAATTGAAAAAAAACCAACAAGAAACCCCACCACCACCACCCCCAACCCAACCCAACACCCTAACACCAAGCAAACAAACCTCTCAAGCTGAAAACCTTGAACTAAAACCCTAAAACATGTGAAAACCATGAACCTCTCCAGCCATAAAACAGCCACAGAATGATGAGAAGAGGGTTGATAAGTGTATTAAGGTGATTTGGAGAAAAATAAACAAACAGAAAAATTATTCCTCATGCTCTTAATGTCTCCACACGTGGCCTGGTGGTGGTAGGATGCAGAGTAGGCCTGCTTGGCTCTGTGGAGCTCAGATCATTATGGTTTTTATCCCAAAAGTCATCTGGACACAGGGACTGTGGGTTGAGAGTGGGTCCTGGCTGGCAGAGAGCCCCTGAAACACACAGAACTGAAACATGCTGGCACCAGTGTTTGGCTTCCAGAGGACGGATGGACAGACGGACACCAAGACATACAGTGCATCCCCACACCGGCGTGCTTCTCCAGCACTAGTGGAAGAACACACACACAACACACCCCTTCCCTCTCAAACTTCACAGGGGAAGGAAGCAAAGCCAAATTCCAGCAGAAAGAACTCAATACCACAGTGGATTTAATATAAACACCTCCTGTCAGACACATCGCTGAAGTGGAGCAATTAGCAGGGCAGGTTCCTGCAGCAATCGGAGCAGCCTGCACCACCACTACCTGACAGCACAGGGTTCCCCCAACCAGGGGGAGGGGGGTGTTCCCCCCATCTCCATTTTTCAGAGAGGGTTCAATACCTGGTAAGGCACCCCCTTTTCCACATCCCCCTCTCCTGAAGAAAAACCATCCCTGCCTCCCCTCTCCAGACCAAGCCTCCCCAACTGTCTGCTTGGTCAAAGCCAGTGACATTTAGCCTTCAAAAATTCTTCTTTTTGATTCTGCTGTGAAAAAACCCAACCCAACCTCAGGAGCCTTTCCATTCTAGCAGCCTGAGAATTTTAACTATCCCCTCTTTGCCCTGCCAGCCATTTAAGCCCTGAAACTACAAGCCGGCTGAGCGGAGTACATCATCTGTAAACTCGACTTGCCTAGTCAGGGGGTCTGGGGGGCTTTCTGCAGCACTGAAATAGAGCCTTTTAACACTGAACGGTGCAAATTGTCCACTGGGGACAACTTCAAATGTCTCTACAATGCATATTTCGCAGTGCTTACTGGCTGGCTCTGGCTGAGCTGCTGCTACTTATTTAGGAGCCTACAAAAAACTATTTTATAGATTTTTGTTGTTGTTGTTGTTTTGCTAGAGTAAATATTAAGTTTTAAATACATTAAGAAAAAATCAGGGCAGGAAGAGAAACAGATTAAATAAACCTTTCAGAGAGACTATTTACTTTGTATTTCTAGGGGGTTGGGGTGGGGTTTTTTTAACAAACTCCTTTCCCTGAGGTCAAGACTCTGACATTTTAGTACACATGGGCTTTTAAAAATGAGAGCGCTCTCTCCTGCATGCACACAATTACCAAAGGCAGCTCCTCTTGTTTAATATTAAACTTTTCTATCTGGTTATGACACTGCCTTGATATAATAAAGTGGCGATAGTCTTATTATTCAAGCGCTGCCCTTGATAAATTATCTACACTAATTCAGGAGCCAAAGTTGTCTGGTTCCAGCTGGTGTGGCTTAGATCTGTCTGAAGTCATTAGGAACCAGAAGAAAACTTTTTTGGTGTCCAGACGTGACCCTTTCTTGTCCCCAGAACATCTACGTGTTGTGCGTGCTCCAGCGTGCTCACACGTGTACAAAACATGTTCTCATTGCTAATCCACTTCAGTTAAGTTTTATTGAGGATATTTTGGCCCATGGGGTGGTTTTTCCAGCCTTAACCTCTTTCCTTCCTGTTATCTGTGGAAGGTAACACACCATAACTCAGCATCACCCACAGAGGAGCTCTTTAAAGACAAGAAGAAAAGCAAACCTACCACTGTTTCAGGCAGATACACCCTCATTCAGCAGTGGGATTAGGTCACTCTGCCCTGATAGGAACAACGACATAAGCCAGGCTTTCCCCAGGTTCCCTCTGCAATCCTTCACACCATGTGTAAACACTTTAGATGGGCACATAACGAGGAGGTTTTCTCCTGGATACAGAAATTCACACACCACATTACCCTAGATAATTGTTACTTCAACCTAAGTATAAACCTGGACTGCTCTAACTACACATCCTGGTCGTGAGGCCCATTTGGAATTGACAGAGGCCATGGTGCCAGAGGGCTGATCTCGCGTGAGTTCAGATGCCTCCATTCAACCTGCACCTTCACATTTTACTTCATCACGCTAAGATGGGGTCTGAAAAGACCCCTGAGATCACCTCGCTCTCCTCTTTGCCAGCATAGGGTTGTGGTCCAACCATTAATTTCACAGTAGATCACCCAGTCTGGTTTTAAATGTTCCCTAGTTACAGTTTAGCCAAACACAAGTCCTTGGGCTCAGCTCAAGAGTAAATGGATGAAATCCTAGAGCTCACACACAGTCAGAGCAGGGGATCAAAGTGTCCCTCCTGAGCCCCAAATCTGCCAGCCTGGGAAGCTATGAAGTCTCCACCGCTTCACCCCAGCAATGCCTCAGCAACCTCAGAGATCCCACCATTGGGGAATTTTCTCCTCTGTATCTAGTAATTTCACCCAGTTCTCTCTAATTGCCCTGCATTTTTCTTTCCCCGTTTGTGCTTCTCAGCTATGCTTTTCCCAATCACATCTTTCCCTCATCACCCAGCCCCTTCTGCCCCCCAACACCACCCACATGTGCCCCAACATGTTTGGGCATTTTTTGCTGCCACATCTCTGTGCAAACTTCCGTCCCCTAAGGATGGTCTCCAGGCTTCACCAGAGGCTCTAGTAGCTGCAAGATTTTGCCACATTAAATCTCTTCTTGTCATTTACTTGTGTTTCTCGTCTTTCAATTCTCCCTGTATCATTCCATATCTGCATCTCCTCCCCATTTGATATCATCTGCGAGTTATTTTCCTCATTCCGGATCATTAATGAAGTTGTTAATTAACGCAAGAACTCATGCTGCGGTAACTCAGCAGAAGTCTCTTTGCAACTCTGCATCTCTCTACCCAGCTTTTGCCTTTGTTTCTGGTCCCTCCACCAGCATTTTGGGGCCCACAACAAAGTTCACACACTCCAGCAAAAGTCAGAGAGGCGGCACAAATGTGATGCAGGAGGATTTGGGAACACCTCCTCCTGCCCTCACTGGCTCCCGGATCAATCATGCATGTCCCCTCGCCCTCCTCCTGCCTGCTTCCCAGTTTGCCCATCTGTAAAATGGGAGCAATTGGATGGATAAAAGCACAGAAACTGATGTGTGACACGCTGCAGGAGCACGAAACATTGCCAGCAGTATTGCTGTTAGCTTCTCCGATAAAAAATCATTTGCTACTCAAGGAAGAACAAGCCTTGACTCTCTTGCCCACAAAATTAAGCAGGAGGTAAACTTGCAGGTGAGGCTTAAGGCAAGAAGGCAGACCAGACCACTGGCCCAGAAAAGCTGGGCGCTACACATACGTAATGGTAGGCAGGGGCACGTGTCAGCGTAAGGAACTCCTGTGATTAAGAGGTTATTAATGCTAATAGAAAATTGCAGTTTGCTGAAGTTTCCCAGGAAGCCTCACCTAGGAGAGCCTAGCAGCTCACCCAACATCTCTCCATTCCAAACTGGTTTGTATTAGCCTGTTCAGAAACAGACCCGGATTCCCTCCTCCCTGGATAAAACTTGCCCCAGCCACAAGGCAGCAGCTTGTTTTCACCTCTTTAAAGGAGCCGGATCTCTTTACGGATGCGAAACCTCAGCAGAGCTGAACCTTTTTTTTAAAAAAAAACATCTCTGGCAGCATCCTAAGCTGCATCTCTCCCAGGTAAATTATCAAAAAGCATCTTTCAAGAGAAGCCCTTAACAGAGACCTCTAAATAACGTGATTTTATACATACGGAGAAAGCTCACGGGCACGCCACAGCCTGAAACCAGCCCTTTCTTTTCCGAGGAAAGATGAGTCAGGAGGAAAGGGCAGGTCAACAACCCGTGCTCGAGGTCGCCTCCGTACAAACACCTGCTTGTTCACAGCTCGCACCTGCGCTGACTCGCAAACACAACAGGGCTGGCTCTATCGATACACCCCCCTGCCCCACGCCGCGGGGGGAGGCGTGACCTCCCTCCCAACTTTAACCAAAGGCAATAAAAGGGAAGATCTTTTTTTTTCCTCCTCCTTCTTCTTCTCCTTCTGCTGGCCCCAGAAGGTCAAGTTTCTCTCCCTCCGACGTCGTGCTTCTGAAAAGACTAATTGGGCCTCAAAGATCGCAGGTGTCCCACCAAGCAAGCGCGGCGGTGCACACTCCCTCAGGGTTAAGGATGCCTGTGGAAAGCTGGCTCTTTATGGAAGCCGTCAGTTCGCACCCGTATCCCTTCCAGACATGCAGATGCGTGCACTGAAAAAATAAAGCAACCTGGAGAGCGTCGGGGAGGGGAAGGAATTTTTCCCCCTGGGTCAGGCAGCTGCCCTCCGCTGTGTATAGGTGGGTCAAGCGTTTCAGAAGGGCTGTATCAGGGGGGTTTTCCACCCTGTAGACTAGTTCATCGCCGCCATTAACTGTCAGGTATAATATATACGTAAGGGCGAACAAGGCTATTTGCTTATCTCCTTCCCCCTCGCCCTGGTTTTGTTTGGGTTTTGACTTAGTGTAAAGTTTATTTAAAGTCTTAAGGCTCTCTCTCTCTCTCTCCATGCCCCCGGTGCTTGTGGGAGCTTTGCCGTGCAGGTCACACACTGTCAGAGCCTCAACAGGCTAGGATGTGATGGCCAAGACCAGCAGATGCTTGTTGAAGACAGCGTGCCAATGACGGCATGGGAAAGGATGTGCGGTATCAGAGTGACCCACTGCAGTGGTCCAGCTAAGGTGTTACCTGTCCCTGCCCCAACACACAACCCCAAAAAGCCCAGGCATTTTACAAGTCACTCTGCTTAGTTTTTGTGATGACCTTTTTTTTACAACACTCCTTCCTCTCCCCTCTTTTCCTAAGGTTCAGCTGTCCTGATCTCCCATCAACTTTCAGTTCAACCTTCAATATCTGTCTGTAAAAATATCTAGTGAGGTCAAGTTCTGTTTCCAAGGTTCTGCATTCACTTTCCAAGCAGGAGGGATGGAGGGCTTGACAAGCCATCCATCCCCTCCAACAACAGCCAACACACAGGGGAACCCTAGAGCATTGCACCAGCAAAGATCCGGCAGTAAACACGTGAACTTTGTCCCAACAGAACGCTGGGGTCAGGTACATCAGAGATCACCCTGGATTAAAGTTTTTGATTTTTCCAAAGGAGTGCACTGGAGGCAAAGTGTCGCATGAGAAGGGGATAAAGATTTTTTCCTCTGAATTAATACGTTGGCTTCCCCTTTACTGCCACTAAAGATGTCATTAGGACCTGTTTAGATGCATTCTTTCTGCATGTCCAACAAATTTATACAAGGAAAAAAACCCCAACAACAATTGGAGTTGTTGGTTCTCTCCACAAAGACCCTTGGAGCAGGTACTGGTTCTCACTTAAAACATCCCTAGATTTAGGATTCAATGCGTGACCTTCAGGGATCATCCACTCCTTCCTCCAAATCCACAAGGGAAATATCTACAAAAGGCTTAAGCTTTCTCTGAAAAGCCTGATGTTTCTGCTTCTGTACACCACTGTGATGGGCAGCAAGGGCATCCTCTCTTCCCAGCTTCAAGCCAGCAAACACAACCAAAAACCCTATGAGCATGATGACTGATGGGCACGGATGGAGCAACCTGGCCAGGACATCGGCGCAGTGATGCTGTTGAAAGCTAAAGACCTACGTACCTCTCTGTAACACAGAAGACATTTATGGCAGTGCTCCTCAGTTCAGCTGTCAGGCTAAGCAGAGGCGACTGCTGCAGCAGAGCCACTGCCACAGGTACATGTGATGGAAGCCCTCCTTAGTCGCAAATGATGCAACCATCAACAGGCAGGCCAGGGCTTTAGTTACCAGAAAATAAACACAAGTGCTCCTGAAGGCTTAAAGGTGCTGAAAGGGAGGCAAAGCGAGTTCAAACCTTTCCCCTCACAAATTCTGGTTTAAGCCTCCAACCCCATCAGAAGAACCTGCATGTTGGTTAAAAGCTGCTGGGTTAAAGCTCTCTGATGTTCTCCTGGAGGCACCAGGTAAGTTTTAGAGAGCCACAAAAACCCTATGATGGGGTCTCCACTGATTTGACAGCCATCCCTGTGGCATTTTGGGGATCAAAGGTGATTTGGTGCACGTGAAGAGGAGCAGCTTTGAAGGGGAAATGTATTTTACATCATTTCAATCAACACAAGAAGCAGAAAGTACTTTTGATTTTGAGCACAAGCATCCAGCTACCCCTTGGTACTCAAAGAGCTGAGACATATTTTAGGGGAAAGCTCTCCACCTGCCTTGGGTGAGTCATGTCTAATGCTTTGAGGAGGATTAGAAGACAGGTTCAAGCAGTAAACAATAAAAGAGTGAAGCTTAAAAAAAAAAAAACCACCCCAACCTACCCATCCCTGAAGGCCCGGAGCCTTTTCAATATCTCTCCGTTTCAGGGGAGATTGCCATCTCTCATGTCCTACCTGAATCCAGGAGCTGATAAATATTACAAAACAAACATTGACAAGTGAGCACATAGCAGATGCCAGCAAGGTGCTTGAGGGACCTGGGGAGGGTGGTGGGAGAGAGAGAATCATCAACTCCAAGACCCTGCCATGGAGACAGGGTTGGCAATCAGCTCCTGACAACGCTTTCAGGCGCAAAGCGAGCTCTCCACCCTGCCCACGCAGTCCTCCCAGACTTGAGCCACACATCCGGACACCAGACCAACATTCCCAGCTCCAACGGTGCTAATTGAAGCTCTGAACCCAGCTGCTTTGCACCGAGCACCCGCCGCCCTCCTCCTCCCAGCGCCACGGTTTCCATCGCGTGACCAACCCTTTCAGGAGTACAGCTTCACAGAAACATAGAACTGCCTGAGTTGGAAGAGACCCTTAAATCATCAAGTCCAACCACAGCCTAACCCTGCCTAGCCCACCTCTAGATCATGTCCTTCAGCACTTGCAAAGCTCATATCCACATCACCAAAGCTGTCTTCAAAATACCAATACAGCCAAATAAAAGAGCAGACTCTGCTTCTGCCCTTCCTACCTTCCCTTCCCTGCAAAGGAAACACAATTTAGCGTGATAAATGACCGTCTTAAACCCATGTAATCATTTTAGCACAATGAAACAAGATTTGCTAGAGTTACTCCAGGCTCTAAACTTTTGAGCAGAGGGAGAGGGAGGGGGAAGCGACCTGTCACGATCCAGCACAACCAAAGCAGACCTGCCCCTGGGAGCAAGGACAGATCCTCTCTCACCTTTTGATACCTCCTTCCTGAGTAACCCACATTAGGCGTACCTTCGCAGCAGCTCTAGCTTAATTCCATGCACAGAGTGAAGGAGGGCAGGAAAAAAAGGTGTGGGGACATCTCAAAACCATGTGTTTTGAGGGCAGGCTGGACCCTCCACGTGCCGAAGGGGAGAGCACCAAGCATCTCAGTCTGTGCAGCAGTTTACTGCTGGTCTCCCATCCTACACACTCAGCTTTCTCCATCGGTATCTCGCCTCTGAAGTGAAAAGGAGTCTTTCAAAACCAAAACCGAGTATCTTTTGCCATTCAGGGGGCAGGATCCCATGCGCTTTGTCACCCAGGTGCAGATGGGAATCGCAAACCCTCCACTTCCTTTCCAGGGACACCAAAAAAAAAAACCCACCCCAACCCTTCAGCTGAACCAATCTGCTTTTTTTCCCATATTTAATAATTTGATTTTGAAGGCTAGTCATATCAAAGAGCAAAATATTCAATATTGTTAATTCAGTTTTGCAAAATATATTCTTAATTTAAAAATGATTTTGCTCGGAGTGGTAGTGGAGTAATAAAGCAGGTATTGACCAGATCTTATTGATTGTGCTGTCCTCGGGCAAGGAACACTGACCTTGCTCACACTCTTATTGCTTACGCTTTCCCTGGCCGCCTTCATCTATGCCCGCTCAATAATATATTATTAATATATATTTTTAGCAAAAACTGTATGTTACAAGGTTAGGGCTTCTCAGTGATTTCTCCCCACACACACACCTCCCCACGCTGCTCTGCCTTTGGGGTTCTTCAGGGAAGTAAAGATTTCACAGCCAAGTTGCTCCCGAGTCGCTGTTCACAAACACCTTTAAACCAAGTTGCTTTGCTGAGCTGATGGAGGCCAGGCACGCTTCTCCCCTCTCTTTTTAATTGAAAGATTGTTCAGTTGCCAGTCCCTTATGGGACTAAAATTCACCAAGTAAATATAGTCAAGGGAAGAGCTATACCTCAGGTACTTAAAAGAGAGGCAGCACTATTTCCAGTGAGAGCAAGAGTTAATAATGCAATTTAATTGTTGATCGTTCTTTGCAGATAATTATAACTTATTGGAGGGCTCAATTCATTTGCACTTGAAACTGTCCTTTACACCTAACTCAAGGTGGGATTGAAGAGAGTGGGATGGATGTGCTAGCCCATCCAGACCACAATCTGCACATGCACCATTGGGTGACCAGCACATCGGGACCAGAGCCTGGCTCCATCATCCTCTGACCGTGCTTTGTGCTCAGATGTTACAGGGATCTCCAAAACCTGCCAGACATAAGCAGTTTTGCAGCTAGAAAACCATTACCTGATCCAACCTCCAAGCCTTCATTTTGGGTCTGTGTCTTTCCACTGGTGCAAATTAAGTACAGAAGCAGAGGTGTATCTAAACTACTTACTGTTGTTTAGAGGTGTATCTAAATGACCAATCTTCATTAGGCACCAGAAAGCAAAACGGGAGCAAAATGTGGATATCAACAGAAGAATGAAAACCAGCTACCGATTCACAGTCCTTGCAGGGGGAAGCTCTGGGGCAGAAGTGTACAAACAGGGATGTCTAGGAGGAATAAACATAATAAACTGTTTTACAGACCAAGGTCCTTAACAGGCAGTCAAAGCTGGCCCAGATCTGTGGGCCACCACCTTTCCTCACGCATCTGCGATCTACCTGCAGGACGCGTTGCCACTCGCTGTGGAGCCCACGTGGACTGGTAGCTGCGTGTGCAGCTCGTAACTGGAAGCCAAATGTTCAATGATACTTTTGTATGGCTGACACTATGCAAAAAAAAAAGCCTTAAAAGAAAAAAATAACACACCCCCCCAGTCTCGCATTGTATTACCAGCCATTGAGGGCTCTTTTGTTTAGTTTGATAATATTACATGTTTAATAAAACACTGTTGAATTTTGATTGCATCTTGTGAGCACAGTCCTTTATCCTTTCGCCAGCTGGCTGATACAAAAGCTTATTTTCTTTTTAAAGACATTTTAATTCCCAATCTCCATCTCTCTGCTCCCCGGGTGAGCGGGAGCTGGGGGAAGGCACAAAGCCAAGCCGAATACTGATCCCCTTCAGCCAGGCACTGGGGAAGGGGGTCAGCCTGGGATGCCCCCAGGACAAAAGGAGGGCACACCGGGAGCTGGACAGATGCAGGTGGGTGTGGGAAGGCATTGGTTGGGTTATTTATCCCTCTAAATGAGTAACAATGAGCAGCCCTAGCGTTCAAGCTAATTACTTTGCCTTGGATCAGCGTGAGAGCAAGCGGAAACGCGCACGGCTTCTCTTTGCTTCTCTTTTTACTCTCCAGTGGAAGTGATCAACAAGTTCACCTTGCATTAGAGCTGCATTGATCAGATTTGATTAAATCCTGAACTGTGAAAAATTTCATAAACTCTCCTTCATGATCAATTAACGTGGAGAGTCCTTTTCTCTCTGTTTCAAGATGCTCAGGCTGTTTTCCAGGGGCTCCTTCAGCACCTGAGGAGCTGATGTCTAACCCACAAACATCTCACACGCATCCAGGGAGCATTGCTGCAGTGAACTCTCTTCTCTAACCACACCGCTAAGTTAAATTGTGCTGATCCTCAGGCCCTCAAAACCCAACTGTCCACGCAAAAAAAGCACCATGTTATAATAATTCTGGTAACCTTTGGGCTTGGGCCAGTGAGGAATTACCATGAGCAAGCCCAAGCCAAGTCTTTGCAGGTCAAGAGAGCCCAATAGCGTGGGCAGGATCAGGCCCCTGGGACCCATTTCCCAATCAGACGCCGCCAGAACCCAAAACCATCCAGTTTGCTGCAAGTAGAAACATCTGAAGCACATAGCAAGGCTGCTCCCCAAGTAACGTCTCCCTTCGCCCTCCCCAAAATCCCAGCAAGCCAAACACCCAGAGATAATTTCCAACAAAATCTTCCTCACATAGGAAGAAGAAATGGGTAAAAACACATCCCCTCCCCACTTTCAGTTCTGCTCCATCTCATAGCACGTTTGGGGTCCATGTCTCATATTTCTTGAGGTAAGAAAAGAGTTGTTTGGATTCTAGGAATACAAATGGATTAATTTGGGGGGTGGGGGGCGGATAAGACACCCAGGAAAATATAAGTTCATCTTGCATTAGCATAACGGTGTCATAAAAATGGAGATTCGGAGGCCAAGATTATTTGTGGTACTGTTAATATGTTGTTGCTATAGCAAAAGATGTACACAATATTTACACTGTATTTGACCACATAAAACATGTCGTATACAGACACAGTTTTTCATTAGATGAAAGAGAGCCAGAGGGCTCTTCACACTGCCAGTGCTAGAGCTCCTGATTTTTTTCCTTATTTTTTTTTTTTATTTTTTCCCCAACAGGGTGGTCNTTCAAGAACAAATACAGTTTTAAACCATCATTACTGTATTTGGAACAGTTAATATTTCATATCGTGACATCGCTGCTCAGAGGTAACAGGTTTAGTTGATTACTATTTGTTTATAGTGCCGGAGAAACCTACAATCATCGAGAACATAAAAGGATTGCAATTAGATCTATTGGTTGAGAGCTGCACTTCTCTGACCCACTGTAAAGTGCTTAGCACTATCAAAGAGATAATGCCTACTTGCAGCTGGCACATCTGTACATAATAACACGGGCTACATTGACACAGCCACTAAAGACTGCCACTACCCTCTTTAACTAGGCGCAGAAAACAGATCATGCTTTTAAAGAGCGTATCAATAAAAACCCTTCCCCACTTCACCAGAATTAGCACGCCCAGCACTGTGAGAAGCTTTTCCTTTTCACTCCAGGTTCTTCAGAGAATCCAGAGCCTTTAAACACAAGGCCAGGGACGTGGCCAGGCTTGGCATCAGGGAAAATTGTTTTCTTTGACTGCAAACTTCGTATAGAGGGGGGATTATGCCATCCCAGCTCGCTGCAAGGTATTTCCCCAGGGAGGTAAGTTTGGGCGAGGCTTGCACTGGGATGCTGTAAGAAAACCTGGATTGCTCTCATGGGGTGGGCAGAGCAGGACCTCACCCCACCTCTGTTGTCACAGAGACCCCAACTCCTGATAACACCAGTTTCAAAGGGAAACCTGAGGCAACTGCTTTACTTTACACATATGAATTCAAACACCGGTGAAGTTTATGACATGATTAAACAGTTTATCGGCTCATGGCCCAAACTGGCCAAGTCTCATGGAGGAATCACAGAATTGTAGGGGTCAGAAGGGACCTCCAGAGATCATTGAGTCCAAACCCCCTGCCCAAAAAAATTCCCTAGGATAGGTCACACAGGTCGGTATCCAGACAGGTCTTGAGTATCTCCAGAGAAGGAGACTCCACAACCCCCCTGGGAAGCCTGTACCAGTGCTCTGTCACCATCACTGTGAAAAAGTTCTGCATCACACATTTCCACTGACCAGTTTATCCTCCTTTCACCAATTTAGGAATATCCTTTTGTGGTTATTACTATTAAATTCTTTGGAGAACTTCTCAGCCTTTCCCCTGCTGTGCCTGCCATCCCAAACATCAACAGCTGGAGCACACATTTAGGATGCAACCTCATTCACCGAGACACAGATTGGTCTTGCTAAGATAAACCCACTTATTCCTGGGAAACAACCCAAGCTGGAGCCTCATGGTACCTGCCTTTCACTGGAAAGTTCCTCTTTCTGCTGTGGCTTGAAGTTTAGCTGCATAATCGTATCCATCCTTTCTCCCTCAACCCTTGAGCCACTGCCCTGCTGAAGCACGCTGTCGAGCTCTCCACCCAAAAGCAAGCACCAAGAGCACATGAATATTTCTCAGCATCCCATTGCTTGCACAAGGATGCACATCCCACCACTAGCAGTAAAAACCCTCTCATTGACCGTGGCTGGCTGCAGATCAAGCCTTGGACAAGCAAAACCCAAAAGAGCAAGGAAAAAATGTGTTTTCATCTGCACTTTGAGAACCTCCAACATCCATGCTTCTTTCAAAAATGCGTCCTCAGAAAAGGCATGGGGTCAGCTCTGCCTGGCACTGGAGCATTGAGGGGTACCAGGCTCAGCTGATGATGCAAAAACACTCCCCAAGCAGACAGGTAACCAAGCAGAACCATGGTGGGAGCTGGAGATCACCTTCTTGTTGGTATCTTGATGCTACTTTGAAATTATCTTGTCATCAGGTCTCCCTAATCCACCCCTGTTTTCAGACACCTGTAGTAGTAAAGGAAGGAAGCAGGAAGCATTGATTTGGGGGAGTGGGTTGTACCAGCTCTCACGATTTGAAACCAAGGTTTGGAAATTTGTTGCTCTTTTTAAAAAGTCCCAACTCCTGGAGACCTTCAACTAGAAGTAATTGCAAGCTTATCATTCTAGCTGTCTCTCACCCTCATGATTGAAAGGGAAATCCTGAAAATAAGCCCTAGAACGGCCAACATACCAAACTGATACAGAATAATCCTAGAATCACAGGACCGTCAGGGCTGGGAAGGACCTCAAAGATCATAAAATTCCACCCCTGCTGCCATAGGCAGGGACACCTCTCACCACATCAGGCTGCTCAGGGCTCCATCCAACCCGTCCTTGAATATCTCCAGGGAGGGAGCAGCCACCACCTCCTTGGGGAACCTGTTCCTGTGCCTCACCACCCTCGTAGAGAGAATTTTTTCCCAATATCCATCAAAACCTACCCTTTCCAATTTAAAAACATTCCACCTCACCTTATCACCCCATGTCCATCTAAAAAGTCCCTCCCCAGCTTTCTTGTAGGTCCTTCAGATAGTAGAACAGAACCCACATACCATGCCAATGCATTTCTGCCACCTTTTTGCTGGGGAAAGCATCACTGGGATCACTCTGCTTCAACCGAGACCGAAGCAGACGAGCCCAAAAGCCTCGTGCTCCACACAAGGATACAGCCAGGGCTTTTTTTTTGGTCTTGCCTCACACCTGTACAACCCCAACACACATAAAAACACTCCCCCTCGTGCTGCTATCAAGCAGATCATTTGTATTCCTTCCTCTGTCTCCGAGCGCGTTATCTCTCCGCTATAGAAAAGTCCGTGTGGGATCCTGTCATTCAGCTTGTGTCGTTGGGATGCAGGCGTAAACACTGGCTTGATTACAACACAGAAATCCTACTCCCTACTACCAGAGGAGGAATTCACTGCAAAAAAATCATTGGGTTTGTTTGTGTTTATGTTACAGCACTCCAGTAAGTGGAACAGCTGAGTGTTTATCCTGCTGCAAGGAAATTCATGTTGGTATTTGTAATAAATGGTTTACACTTTAAGGGATAAAAACAATTTTAAAATCTCTAGAAGAAAGAAAGGAAGATGTATGAAAATATCTTGGCAAAGTTTCCAGTATGCCCTTACAGTTCTTTCTGCTTCCTTCTCCCAGGAGCCCCAAGCCATCACTGCATGGCTCAGCAGCTCCCAGCGTGAGATACATCGATGCTCAAAGCGGTCCTGGTCCCAGGCACCACTTCACCAAAACACAAGCAGGGGCATGGGAAAGATCTCCCTGGTTGGCAGGGAGCTTTGGGTTTTTATCATAAAGTCCTGTGAGTGAATTGGGTAGCCCAAGTTTGAAGAACACAGAATCACTAGGTTGGAAAAGACCTTTAAGATCATTGAGTCCAACCTTTCCTGTCCTATGCTAAACCATATTCTAAGTACCTCATCTACCCCTCTTTTAAACACATCCAGGGATGGTGACTCAACCCCTTCTCTGGGCAGCCTGTTCCACATGATTTCCCTCCCAAAGAGCTTCTATCTGAAGGCACGCTGCTCCAGTGGCTGCCGATCTGGTGCTACTTCCAACCAGAAGCGAACTGAAGCCAGAAATGATCAGGTATACTTCTGAGCAAATCTGTTCCCATGAGATTTCCAGACACCTTCTCCAAGAAAACACATTTTTAAAAGAACAAATAAAAAAAAAAATTTCACAAGCCCCCTCAATACACAGAGCAAGACCAGTGATGCCAACACACTTCAGAGCCTCAGCATGGGACCTACTGAGCCATGCATTTTCTCCATCTGCTGTTAGATCTTCTCCAAGACCCACCATCCTGAGAGCTGGAGAAGTTACAGGTGTGAAGAGCCTCCTCTGACAGCGCACTAGCGTTTCATACCTGCGAGCACCCCATACCCCTTTACCAGGCACCACAGACACTGGCTGCAGAGGAAGATGTGTAAATTCAATGGTTTTTCCTCTGCTCTCACTGACTGTCAAGAGAAGACCACGGAGATGCTCAGAGAGGTTCTTTCAACCACATCAGGACCAAATCTCCGAGGGAAGGACACAAAGTCCACTGAAATCACATGCGACTCATTCCTGTGCCGCTCCAGGTGTCTGGGGCTAAGTTGCCCCTAAACTGCAGAGTTAAATTCCTATTCACATAAAGCAAAGACCCCGCCTAATTTTGCACTGTTCTCATACATCTGACTTCTATCATTAAGCACATCAATCTTTGCTCACCAGTGCGTCTGGTGGGTCTCAAACATAAGAAAGAAGCTGTATTACTGGTGCATTTGAAGCACATTGACTCAAGTCACACAAGACTGTGAGGAACCAACCCCTTCAGCCCACGTGGATTTGTACCTAGGAGTCTGAAACATGCAGCCTGAGCACCTGACACGGGCATTTCTCACGAGGATGGGTTGCTTCAGAATTGACTACCTGAGGTCTAAGCAATGAGACATGGTAATGATACTGAAATGATGGTGGGAAGGAGGGAATCTGCTGATAGCGCAGTGGGAGCAATATTATTCTCCTCATTGTTTTGATATCACCAGCATGTTATCCATAAAATAATGAAATATAACAAAACAATTTATCCTCCACAGACACGTATTTTATAAAGGCTCAGGAAGAAAGGATGGACTTCTAAATTGCCTCAGCTGTTCAAATTTACACCAACACAAAACACATCAGAAATGACTGGAATTTTTGCCCCCTTCTGGAAAACACTGAAGATGCCTGGACACACTGCAGGAGGATTTGGGCTCTCCCCTTGTTAACTCTTCAGTAGAGTTCGCTTCTTCACAGTATAGGCCAGTTTCTTTTGGACAAGAACCCTGATGGTTCTCAGAGGATTCCTGCTCTTAACTCACAGAAAGATTAATTTCATTATAAATGCATGACCCACGGATTCAAAACTAGCCACCTGAGAGGGTTACTCTGTAGCTGGGTTTAGCCCCAAATTCTGCATCAAGGGTACCACACTCTGCCCCTCATCTGATGCTGTTTTTACCCGCTCAAGCTCTGTTTAAATTCAAGCAAGCACCGATGCCTGCTGTAGCTGTGGGCCTTCACTTTGTATCGAAGGAAGGACTAAAGGATGAATCTCCTGGCTTTCTTCCATCGGACCTTCGTTTGGGGAAATCTATTTGAAATCAAAGCCTGAGGTTGTGAAGGCTTCTGGGCAAGCCATGCCTGATTTTCCAAGAGTCCTTCTGCTTCTTCAGTGTGTCAGAGGGATAAAATCCAGCTGAAGGGGCGTTTCACCTTGCAAAACAGCAGCCAGGCACTTTGAAAAGCATTACAGAGAGCTGGTATCGACAGGTTATAGAGTATAGATCCCCTAATTCATAGAGTATCAAAGATCAATGAATTACTTAGAAGACAGCTATTTTCTGCCACTCCAGCAGAGTTTCCTCTCCTGGATTTTATTCAGTACTTATCAGAGGGCCATAAAGTTCCTTCCCTGTTTCTTTCCATCTTCTTTTTTTCTTTTTTTTCCCCCTCTTTTTTTTTTTTAAAGTGGTAGAAGATATTCATTTAAATGAAAGAGGAGCCACTAGCTTTTCCATTGGTAATCTGGTCCATGTGTTCCCTGCAACTGAGCGTTTTCAGAAGGGCCTGACTGTCTGGGTTAATTGTTTAATGCTTTTAGTTAGAATTAAACTTTGCACCTGCTCTGACAGTGATAAATTAAATGTGCTCCTTTTCCAATACTGTTGCCCTCTTTAAGTAGAGACCAAGAAGTGTATCTCCCTTCTTTCCCAGCGTTTGAGGAATCTGTGCTACACTTGAGTGTAAACCAGTATAATTTGTCACTAGAGCTAGCGCCAATTAAATTGATTGCGTTGGACTGAACTTTAGGACCTCTAATGCAAGCACTAAGGGAAAAATGGGCTTTTTTCTGCCCATTTCCCCATGTGGCACTTAGACATAGCTCAACAGTGGAAGGCTTTCAAGGTTCAAAAGGGTTTTATTTTCAAAAGAAATGGGCATTGATCAGTTGCATTTAAAGGCAAAGATAATTCCAGAGCTTGAAGGCTGGATTTGTGTTTAAGGTCTAAATCTCTTTCTTTAACCTTGGGGGGCCAGTATAACATAAAAGCAACAAAGAGATTAAGATTACAAAGGGTTTGCAAGTGTAAATGATGCAGTGGTATTCTTCAAACACAACGCAGGCCGGCTTCACGACCACGGCTGGGGTCAGCATTTGATCTGTTGATTTTACACCTGTAAAAACAACTCATGTTTATTTGTCACTTCGGCGTTATCTTGGCAAATGTTTGGGCGAGAGCGCTCCGGCGCTGAACTTGCTCACGCCGGGGAGTTCAAGCTCGCCTTCTTAAAGCTGATTGAAAAGTAAACACTCTAAAGGTCAGCTTGGCGGAGACAATGCGTAAAGCCTTTTTCTTTGTCAGTGTATTGCAGCCCACGTGAAGGAGGGGAACGGTATGCACTGCTCTAGTCTTAAGGCAAGGCGTATAGTTTTAATGCCTCGGGGAGCTGGACCGATGGGGGCGGGGGGGAAGGCCTTGGGCGGCCGCCCGCATTCATTATGCAGCCCGCATAGGCAGTCTGCCCAGCAAGCCGTTGCCATGTGGGTTGTAAATATGCAGTAAGTAATTACCCTTTTGGGGGGCTTGCCTTCAGCGGGCTCCCAATGTCAGTGTAGATCCAGTTCTGTGGAGAAGTGTCCCCCCTGCTCCACCTTGCAGGCGTAAGGTATCTCATTCTGGGCAGGGTATCCACGTGGGTCAAGCCTGCAGCACCAGTGACCTTCGACTAGCTCTTGTTTGCAAGGTGCATTTCCATGGCTGGTGCAAGAGCAAAAGTATGGCAAAAGGCACTTTTGCCAGCAATTCAGATACAGGCAATTATTCCCATCTCCCTTTTCAAAAGGGGGTTGGCCGATAGGCCATGAAAGCTAACAAGAAACCTCCAGTTTGGGGCCAAAATCTCTCAGGTCTGTTGACATCCTCCCTCATAAAGTCCCAGATGGGCTGAAAGGAAGCCCAACACTTCCCAAGAGCTCTCTGACTCACAAAGAAAAAAAAACCTGCAAAGTCTTCACAGGGCACCCGGGACAATCCTTCTGCATGCAAACACCGAGCCTCAAAGAAAGCCAAAGCCGTTTGCAAGTTGCAACTGGACAAGCTGGGTTCCACCAGACAGATTTATGCAGCACCGTATTAATGGGCACAAGGAAACCGTCCAGGTTTTTAATTACAAAAGGGCACTGCACAGACACTGTCCGCTGATGATATACAGGGAGAGGGATGTGCCAACCTGCACCTTATTGATTCACACCGCAGCAATCAAGCTGCAAACTGACTTAGGTGGAGGACACTGCTGGCCAAAAGCAGCATGGGGAGCATTTCATGTGCAAGCCTGCGGCAGCGGATGAGTTTCTGAGGAGTATAAGGAAGACTGAGCAGGAGGGGGCTGTATCCTGCCAGGCAGGAAGGGAAGCACATTGCTCAGCGCTAACGGAGAAAATGAAGTCTCATAAAGCCCCCCCCAAAGGAAAGCTACCCCACGCTACGCACGTGTGTAAGACTTGGGGAATTTCCCCCTGCAACACCCATTTCCTTGCAGCAACACGTGATTGGCATTAGATGAACAAGCACGTATGTACAGGCATATATAATGGATCTACGTGCACATAAATCAGTGCATGTGTGTCTAGGTTAGCAGGTGCAGGGTACTGACAGCCATCTCACCTCTCCTCCATAGCCACTCACCAGACCACCCCATTAAGATCCATTTTCTTGGGGCAGCTGTACTTTTAAGTTTTCCAGATGTAAGTGAAGTCCAGGTACCACCTTACCGAGACTCTGGCCTTCATGGTTGGAAACAGGCACAAGCAAACAGATGCCAACACATGTAGGCTGTGCACAGCTCCCGAACACACCGTTACTTTCAGCACAAGAGACACATCCACCAATATGAAAAATAACAACCCCCCTAATCAGAACTCATCAGCGAAGTCCAGGCTCCCAGAGCTGGGTGCACACAGTCACATAGGTGTGGGAAGAGGGAGTGTGTCTGCATAGACATACGCAGACATATCCATGACCAGATACCACAGCTAACAGCCACCAACATAGCTCCGCTTGCCCCAGCAGACAATCCGGCTCTGAAACATTTCTGTTATCATCTGAAAGGAGAAATGAGAAACAGCTATTTCCAAGCCAACGGGGTGGGTTTTCTGTGTGTGCATGTGTGAAACTTGTTTCAAAATCTGCAAAAGAAAGTAAATGCTGAACCAAGATAAACTGCACTTGAAGCCCACACGCAAGACAACTCTTCAGGTCACCTCATACCGAAACTGTACAGTGAAACCAAATCAGAGATCGAGAAGCCACCATGCCTGAAACCTCCAGCTCCTGAATTTACCAGCTGAAGGGAGCACGTCCCAGCTGACCGGAACAGTTGCGCTCTTCGAGGAAGGCAGTGAAAGAAGGGCACAGAGGCCAGTATCATTTGCCAGACTGGAAACTTAAGACACATGCAAAGCCGATTGCCGTTTTGTTGCTATTTTCAAAAGTGCAAGTTGTTTCAACAGAAGCCTAATCTGTGTATGTCTGGAATAGGAATGAATGGATTAGCCTCTCAAACCCTTCAAGATCAGGTCAAGATCATTCAAGCGAACCACAGCTACAGCAAAGTTGGATTCTGCATCCAGCAACTCGTGTCGCAAACAGAACATTTACTTCTGGTAGAAAGCTCCCAGCGTTAGTGAAGGTGCTTTCAGGAGCCTTTTGAGGATGAGTAAGAGAGCACAAGATTAGTAAACAGTAATTTTTGTACCCAGATACACATGAGGCATTAGTCATCTGCGAGCGCGCTACCTGCGCCGGCTGGCGAGGGACACCGCTGGGCATTGTTTGAAAGCCCTTTCCTGATTACAGCCCAACAATGGCATTGTTTGGTTTGAACTGCAGGTATTTATGTTGGGCATTCAGCTTTTCCACTGTTCCTTGATTGGTTCTTTTCAACCGAGTCCCATTAAATTAAAGTTCCTTCGCTGAGCATATCAAAGTAACACCAGAGAGTTTTTCATAAGCATTACTTGACCCAGCCAGTAGATTTTCATGTTTGAAAATGATTTTCACTCACAATGGGAATGGCTCCCGCTATTATCAGGGAGGTGCTTTTGTTTCACTTGATGCCACTAACTAGGCTCAAGCCTCAAGTGCCATTAAGATATTTGGCAGAGGTTCTCCAGATAGTGTGTTTGTTTGGAGGGGTTATTGTGAAAAATATCCCTAATCTATGTCAGGCAGAGAGAACTGGAATCTGGGTCAACTCCTGCTCCAACGAGTCCCCAAACCATGGATCCATGAAAGGCCAGCACCACCATACATCCCAAACGATCAGAAAACACCGAGCTCCCATTGGAGCCTCTTCTTCCAGAGGTTCAGTCTCTGGTGAGAAGCCTTTAGGTATTTAAAAATACATTTTATATCTTCATCTGAAAAGGAGAGGTCATCACAAACGGTAAGGGAATTGGAGGGAAAGTTTCTAAGTGCATCGGAAAAATGTTCTCCAAGGAGGAAGGTGGCAGGGCCACTAAAGCCTCGTGGAGAACAGTCATTTCTAGAATATGGGGTTGCTTACAGTACTCCCCTCGGGGGCAAAGCACATTGCTTTCTGGATATAATGTGCTTCTGAAAATGTGCTAGGGTCCAGCTTTGTACCCAAGAGCAAGCCAGCAAAACATCAACCACTTTTGGAAAAAATCACTCCCCGTTGCCCAGTGCAGTCACCTTGATGTACCTCACCACAGTCTCCTGCTTTCTTCTTCCTAATCACAAAGTCCCCATGGCGTGCTCTACCTGACTAAAGCCAGCCTCGTCCCACACTCTTCCTACACCAAGCCATTCATCTTGGCATATATCCACCACAAGTCCTATAATTCTTCCACATGGGAGTTTTGTCTACAGGCCATTTCCATCGCTCATGGCTCAAGCAAGGCAGACTCCATCTCTCACTTTAACTGCTTTGCATCTTCTGCAATCCTTCCAACCCAAGTAGATGATGAATCTCCAAGATCCTGGGCCCAAAACACTTCAGATTCACCATACTGCACAGAAAGGGGTCCTACAGAAGAGTGGGAGAGGGACTGTTCACCAGGGAATGTAGCGACAGGACAAGGGGTGGTGGCTTCAAGCTGAAAGAGGACAGGTTTAGGTTAGACGTTAGGAAGAAATTCTTTATTCTGAGAGTAGTGAGGCACTAGAACAGGTTGCCCAAAGATGTTGTGGAAGCCCCATTCCTGGAAGTGTTTAAAGCCAGGTTGGATGGGGCTCTGGGCAACCTGGTCTAGTGAAAGTGTCCCTGCCCATAGCAGGGGGGTTGGAACTAGATGATCTTTGAGGTCCCTTCCAATCCAAAGCATTCTGTGATTCTACAACATTAATGCTCCAGGGTTTAGTTTCAGTGTTTCACAGTAACCTGTCCAAAAGAGTTATATTCCCACAACCAAGCAGAAAAACACCACGTGCTCGAACCAGCTTTGAGGAAAACCTGAATTTTGCTTTGAATACATATGCAAAACTGAACTACTTATTAATTCAGTGCAGAATTAATTGATAAATCATTCCAAATAAATAACTCCTCTGAGAAAGCTTGCAACCTGCTGATAATCACAAACAAGGCACAGCGAGACCGTGACACAGTGATAAATTATCTGTTGATCCTTATTAACGAGGGGCAGTAACTCTGGAGCCAAGAGGGCCTCTCCCAGCCCTCATTGTGCCTAGGAGCTGCCAGAAAAGGAGCAGGACACTGGCACAGCAGAAGTGCCCACCATCGGATCCTCACGCTGTCATAGCTGAGGTGCAAAAATAGAAGGGAGGGACCAAAAGTGCTGTCTGAGATGCAAGTGGCACGCTGAGGTAAGGAGGTGACACCAGAGCTAAGGTCTACATAAATCTCTTCTATTTCAGTGTAGAGCCTCGACCAGGAGGACCCACACCTCCTTCAGCTAACCAGAGATCATCTATTACTCTCTACACCCACCATCCTACATCTGCTCCCTTCTTGAATAAGCTGCTATTAGGGATGAAGCTGGAGAGAGGGACCCCTACATCCCTACCCTAGAGAAAGTGATAGGTAGAAGCAAGCATCAATTGAGACAAATATCTGAACAGTTACATAAAATGACAGGTTTGGTTTAACCTAAGTCCCAGTCCATGCTGTGGTACATACCATGCAGCATTCCTGACTTGAAAAAGTTGCCTTAGCAAAACCACAACCCATGGGGAAAAAAACCCCAACAAACTAACCAAAAAAAACCCCACCCCAACCCAAAACCTCTGCCTGTCTCGGGGCAAGCAAGCAGCTGGCTGAGATTTCTCTTGCTGCCTCTGCCTTGATTGCAAATGAGAGACATGTGCTAAGAAAAGTGATTACGCTTAAATTCAAAGGGCTGAACTTCTCTCTGGTTTGTGGGTTGGGGGGGGGTTCCCTCCCCACATGCTCTCTTCCTTTTTAAAAAGGCATCCCTTAGACAGCTGAGCTAATAGAGTCCAACATCTTTGATGATAGTGATGCTAACACTAGAAACAAATTATAGTGTTCAGAAAGTTTGAAAGACTGAAAAGAAATGCAGAACGTGTAACACCAAATTTGCCTGTCAAGTACTTTTTTTATTACTGCTTGTTTCATTTTATTTTATTCTTAAAACTGATGTTTTTGCAGCTATCTGCCTCCCCACTGGAAATTCCAGCTCGGAGAATACTGATTTGCAACTTCAATCATCGCCTGACAAACACAGTCCCCGCTAAGTGAGAGCCGATCCATACCAGGTATTTCAAATTTTCGTAAGTCACAACATATCACCCTAAAAATGAAGCATTTCATTTGCCAGGACGTGCTCTTCTGAAATCAGCAAATATTTTTAATTATTTTATTTTTTTAAAACAAAAATACATAAAGCCAACTTAATATCCTGAGTGCCAGTGGCCACATACACGTGCCACCAGCATCACCCAGCAGAGCTCCTCAGACTTCAGCAGAAATTCCCTTAAATAAAACCAGCTGAGAGTCTGGCTGAACATTTTAATGTCATTCTGTTGGGCTTCTTTTTTTTTTTAAATTATCTTTTTAGGTGGTTTGGACTGTATATTCCCTCACGTGAGACTTTCCAGCAAGGTTAGCGGCAAGACCGCGTGGCACGTGCTGCGTTAACCAGTGGCTCACAGTATTGCTGCTTTGCTGACAAGTCTCAATGCTGATGGCTGCTTATTGCCACAAAACATCCTCTTTGAGGTGCTCTCATTTTGCCCTCCAAGCTGTCGTGTCCCACCTTCCTAAATAAAGCCTCTCTGCATCTAAAGCCAGCAATATCGCCAACACAAAGACCGAGCGACAGAGCCGCCACAGCACCTTCACACAGCATGATCCAAGTTCATTTTAATACACCACTTTTCCTATATTATTTCCTTGGAAAAAATAAGCAGCAGGGTCTGAGCTTTCCTGTTCCACCAACCAACCCATTACAAGCTGCCTTTGCTCCTAGCAGATGGCAGAGAACAAGACCACCTCCTTCATGGCCAACCTCAGCAGCAGGCATAAGCCACGGAGTAACACATGCCTAGACAATAAAGAAATGCAAGCTCCAAGGGTTAATATATAATGTTTGCTAGCTTTTAATTTGCACACCAGCAGCTGCATGGAAGATGGACTCTATAAAAAAAAATGGGCATCTGGAGGCAAACCTTGGTGTAGGTGCCACCAAAGAGATGGTAGCACTGTGAGACATGTGTTGGGTATCCCCAGTGATAAGACAGAGATTGTCCTGCGAAGTTTCACTGCTTTTAATAGGAATATTGCTGCCATGAGCAATGCTGTTTCAACTTAGGCTTGAATCAGGAAAAATGCTCTTCCTGCACTGAAGAAGTTAAAACACAACCTTGAGAATTTACTTCAATTTTGTTTCTTCTCATCGACACTGCCCTCTAACACAGATCTGCTCTCTAACAATGTGATTGAAGCACTGTGTAAATGAGAATTTCTGAGAAATCACATAAATGAGAATTGGCTAAGCGCTTCTAAATGTATCTCTGAAACACAGCAAATTCCACAAAATAATGATACAGGGAGAATCAGGTGATGTACTGGCTTTACAGAGCTCTGTAGGGATCTCACATCCTAGATTTCAGATTGGCTTTTGAGTTCTAACAGACAGCGTAACTCAGCCCAACCAAGAGCGCTTCCACCTGACTCTAACCCAGGCCAGACTTGCTTTAAAACTCAGCCCAGGTTCATCAAGAGGTTTGCAAAACTTCATAAACTTGGCCCAAGTTGGGACGTGTAATGGGTTTCAGCAGTAACGACTTTCACCCGGCATGGGGTTTGCTCACTGAAGTTTTCCCACAGTCCCCATTAGGGCTCAGATGGGAACTGCTGCTCCCCACCCATTTCTGTTATCTCTGCATCTTATAACTAATATTATTAAGCTAATGCATTTACTTTGCTCTTCAGCCATGGGAAACAATCTTCCTCCTCCTACCCCTTTGATTTTCGTATCGAACATGAGAGCACAGACCTAAATCTGGAGGTTGGAGCATACAGGAGGTTTGCATTGACCTCAGCCAGGAGGTTCTCATGGATAACAAAGGGCATTTTTTAGACCACATATAACACTTAAACTTATTATAGGATGGGATAATTCAGTGTGTGATTTTCACATTTGGTCTAAAGGGGCCTTTCATTTGATAAGTTCATAGCAAGAGCTGCTTTCATCTTCAGGTCCTAGGTCTGGACACTCCCCTAAATATCTTTTTAAGGATAACTGTACTTTGTGAGCTTATACTATATCTCACACCTCTATCTCCCTGATAGTGGGTGGTGCCATCTAGCAATAGAGAGAAATTAAGCCTGAGCAGAGCTGGCAGGAATTCCCAATATCATTCTGGTAGCCAAGCAAGTTCACTTAATGCTTCTCAAATAGCTCGATGCAGCGATTTGGCACGTGCGCTTAGCCACGGTGACTCAGTGCAATTACCAGGGTGTCCTCCATGCCCATCTCTTCGTGCTTACCAGCACAAACAGCAACGGGGGAGGGGACAGTGGGGGGAGGAATTTTAAGCCAACGCACCCACTGATGCTGAGAGACTTGCAAATAGTTCTGGACAACAGAAAGCTGCTGCGCGGTAACACAATGGAGCTGGCTTTTGGGGAGGTACAAGGCTGCCTGGGCTCCTTTCCTACCTGACCTGGCTGCTTGCTGACAACTGAGTGTAAAAGCACTAAGACTGCATCAGGGTTGATGCTTGTTCCTTGCTTGCTCTGAGCAAGGGAACACCATGTCTAGAACAGCAAATTAGGAATTACAGGAAGGTTGCACAACAGGGTTGGAAAAGGAATGGATTCAAGTCAGGTCACAACCCAGTAAAGAACTACCCGCTCCAGCAAACAATTTTGACTTGACTAATTACCTTCTTAAAACAAAAATTTGGTAAAAAAAAAACCCCACCCAAACCCTAAGTAATATTGTTTTCTACTACCACACAGAGCCATTTTTCCCTTGAAAAAAATCCATCCCTGATGTCCATGTGGGCAGGTACAGGGAGGTCAGGTTAAAGCCTAAAGACAGCATCTTGCCTTCCCACCAGGAGACCGTGAAAGATTTCTATGAAAATTAATAGAGACAAAATTGTCAAGGATAAACTGGCTTTAAGGGGCTGAATCAAAGCCTGTGATCCCCTTTTTATTCACTGAGTTGCAATCAGGCTATCAAACTGGGACGATTTGGTGGGTTCTTTTCCACAGGATAACTAAGTGAGAGATTGTCCTTTTCCTCTGTCATCCAGACTTTTAGGGCAGCACTACTGTTCCTTACAGGGAGGAGAACTTACCACTTTTCTGCAAGAGGTTTCCACTGGTCCACTTAAAAACCACCACATATTATCACAGGACTTGCTCAGGAATTTTAAACAAGACCAATTTTTCCAGCACCAGAAAGAGTTTCTGTAAAACCTAAATTACCCAGGAGAAAGTATTGATTTCTGGGAATATTCACATTTCTACCAGAAAATGAGCTATTTTTTTCTGGACCTGTTCAAACTTCATCAGAAATGTGCAGATGGTCACAACGACCCAAAATGGTTCAGTGTTTTCAAGGCTTGACTTGCTGTGAGCCATACTCCAGAGTATGGATACCACCATACAGCATATAACTGTTTTCCTACCTGAGCAGCAGCATTTGGGGTCAATCAGTTGGAATATCAAAAATCCCAGTGTGAAATGCTTTTTATTCTTTTTCTTTTCTTTTTCCCCTCCCCTTCCATTATTAAATTCAAATTTGTGTATTTCCTTCTGGAACAAAAAGTGCTGAACCTGGATGAAAGCAAAATTTCAAGGTGGGTACTTTCCATGAGATGGCCATTCCCATTTTTGTTAAACTAGAGTTTTAGTCCTTGTAATTTTCTTCCACAGAAAACACCATACCTTCTAAACACCCATTTTGTCAGCTTGCTTTTTTTTTTTATGATGCTCTCAAAGGCAAGAAGATCTATCCCACCATATTGGTTAGACCAGAGGAGAGAGAGATTTTAAATGCCTGCTTCATCTAGTTTCACTTGGTTTTTAGTCAGGGGCTCACAGAGGTGTGTGACTGAAGTTACTAGGCACAAGACATATATAAATGTTCAGCAAAAGGGCTGGAGCAAGTAAGAACCAAAACCATGCCTGGTTTTGGCCATGCAGAGTCTACTGCATATTTCCTGCTGAATCCAGCTTTCTATGCTTATCATCTACTGCACTAGTTTTCACTTTTGTTCTGTCAAGTAGAGCCCAGACTAAATACAAGAACAATTATACTTTTAAATAGTTTTAAATCTTCTATTTGGCCAACCTGAATGCTTAACATCTGATATTTTTAGCTGAAGCTCTTTTTGGTTTTTTCCCCTTTCCTCCTCTCCACTAACCCCCAGACATTTCAGTGATGAGGTTTCAGGGACCCATGATCTTTCCTGGAGGAGGGATGCTGCCACATAATGCACAGGGGGAGGTGTAATACCAGAACCCTCTACCTCCTCAGTACACATGCAAGTCAGAAGGCAGCAGAAGCCAGGTTTTAATGCTGTATGCAAATAACATGTTAAATATGTTAAATAACAAGATATGTAAAATATAGCCAACAAGTAGGCTTCCACCCTCCAATGAAACCACACTCAAGACCTTTTTTTCTTAGGAAACTTGGCTGTGCTCCTCGGATTTCTACATAGACCTAGGACATTTAAGAGAGACTCACAGACTGGCTTGGCTGGGAAGGGACCTTAAAGCCTACCTATTTCCAACTCCCTGCCGTGGGCAGGGACACCCTCCACTAGCCCAGGTTGCCCAAAGCCCCATCCAACCTGGCCTTGATCAAAGTGGTACAGCAGGACTGTGAAATACGCCAGGTAGTTAGCATCTCCCTGACATGAGATGAGAGTTAACAGTGGTCCTCAATGCCTTTGGCTGCCAGCCATGAGCAGCATGGGGCCAGGATGCCCAGGGAAATATTTCTGGAAAAGCACTAGTAACTCTCCTTCTTGACCTGCCCATGGTCCCAGAGCTTCTGGCAGGGGCTAGAGCACAAGCCTGGGAGTACATCTGAGACCTTCAACCTCTCCACCCAGGTAACCTCTGGCTATATGTACAGCAGGGATTGTGTTGTTGAACATGCTAGAAGAAAAAAAAAAACCAAAGGCAAATTCTGGCAATTCTGTAAAACCACAGAGAGCTGAGAAACAAAATGTAGCTCACAGTCCCAGGCTCAAACATCAGGGCTCCAATATTAGGCTGACTATTGACCCACTGTTGTAAAGTGTTGCTGCTCTTCACCGCTTTTAAATAATGTACCCATTGCTTCTTGAATCCATCGGGCCCAGAAGTCTAAGGAAAGTGCTAAAAATGCAAATGGCTTTGAAGCTGCATTAATGTGAAATAAGATGGTCACTCAGTGTTAAGCTGTCCAGACTTATGAATAAAGTCCCCTTAAATTGAGCAAACCTACCTGGCAAATAAGCTCAGTCGTGAGCCCGATCTGCATGTAACATCTCAGGATGTCTGGCTTCCACAGAGCTGCACCAAAAAAGCCCCTTCCTACAAGCTTCAACATTTGCATTTTGAAGTCCCATTGAAATTTTGCAAAAGCATCTTGAAACTGCAGGTTGAGCACAACATGAGAGCTAAAGGGAGATTTAAGAAATACCAAAAGGGAAAATAAAAACGTACAAAAAATGAACCCACCTTACCTATTTAAACCAAAATCACCCCAACAAAAGACAAGACACACAACATCTTCAGAGACTGTTTGAAATTGCTCTCAATGAAAACCAGATTGAATTCTGCAGCAGATTGTGTTTTAGGAGTGAGGACAAAAACTATCACATCTCTGAGGTCATTGAATAAGTCTATCACTTCTTCACAAGCGTAAGGGAAAAAATCAAACCAAATCACCCATCAACAAATAAAAAGACCTTCTTTGACAACTGATACAAAGGAGCTCATGTCCAGAAGTTCATCCAAATATTCATATAAAGTTTGCTGGAGGCTCCCTGGTGTTCGTTCATGAGGGACCATTAAATCATGGGAAGATGGGAACTGATGCCCAAGTATCTGATGTTGCAAAGCCAGTCTGTGATTGAAAAAAAAACCAAAGAAACAAATAAACAAAAAAACCCCACTTCTTGTGAAATGTGAAACATACCTGGTTTTCCTTCAGATGTGTGTGAATGAATGTGGTAGTATGCATATGAAAGTTGATGAGATGAGGTTGGAGAGCTGAGGGAAGTCTTGAGGGATTGCTCAGTGATAAGGAGGAAAAAAAACCCCACCAAAATCCCAAACCCTAGGATTTCTTCCTGCAACATATGGCAACAAAACAGAGTGGTGCATAACTTAAACCTGCCCAAGATCCTTGCTTTCATTCCCAGGCCACATTTTGCAGAGAAATAACACGAAACTGGTGTTTTTTGCCCATCCCCACCTCTCCCTGCCCTTTCCTTCCCTGGTCCGTTCCACTCTGCTGAGCCCTGCGCCATTTGCTCTGGTTTTGAAAGGACAAGAAAGTGGTTTTTAACTAACAGAGACACTCTTGAATAAATTCTCCCTTGGGAAATAAAATCCATGAACAGCCACTCCATGTCACATGTGGTTTATGTGCTGCACGTGGAGCCAGGATGGAGTCCGCATCCGCTCAGGTCTGCATGTACAGAGCCAGTCTGGGTAAAATCAATAAGTTGGGGGAGGGCATTATAGCAGATTCTGCTTGTAGTCAAACTCAGATTGAGAAAAAAAAAAAAAGGGAGAGAGAAATCCCACAATTGAAAAGATTTTGGGGCCAAGACCAGATGCTCGTAAAACTTTGATAAACGATAGCATGAAACATGCATGTGGGGGCCGGTTTGGTAAAGCTTCATTCACATTCGCCTACTCCCTTCCTCTGCTGCTTCTTTGCAAACCAAAACATGGAAACTGAGCTTTTCAAATGCAGGGGGGAAGCTCAGCACCCTCCCACTCCTATTTTTATTATTTTAAAAATTTTGAGAAGCTCAGGCCCAAGCTGAACTCTCCAAGTCTTGCATCATGGGTCCTTTCATGGCCACTCTACTGATGCAGGTCAAGACTTGATGAACAACAAGCAGCAGCTACACACAGAAAGCATGGTGGAGCTGGCAGTGTCAGTACAAGAGGAAAATTTTTCCAAAACATTTTTCCCCTCAATTTTCCCCTCCTAGGGATAGGTTTACTGTTTCCACAGCATCTCCTTTCACAGCTCCCTTTCTGCTGCACATAGAATGGCATAGGTTTGAAGGGACCCCAAGGATCATAGAGCTCCAACCCCCCTGCCACAGGCAGGGCCACCAACCTCAGGCCTGGATCTACACACCTCAGGCCTGAATCTACACACATAGATAATTAAGGCCCTGGGTGTCCCTCCTGCACCACAGAATGCCACGACCACCAGAAGAATGATGTGCAATTTGGAAAGCTTTCATTTTTCTTACCCTGACTCAGCAGCACCTCAAGCCCATCAGAACAGTGGAGGACACAAGGACCATCCCAGAGCAGTGCAAGTCTCCCTTCCACCGCTGGCATGGCCTCCTCCTGAACTGCCAGCACTGGATGCAATCTGTAACATCAGCTGGGGGAGTTCAGATCCCAGCATCTCACTTGCTTTGAGTGGCCATTCTGCTGGGCCAAGGTTTCCCCCCAAAACTTAGCCCAAGAAATCAGCAAGGGTCTTTCCCATCAGCACACTTGGTGTTAACTCAAAGGTTGTCCTGGCTTTGTATTTACAGAAGCAGTAAAGTTCGTACAGTAATACAGATTTTCTCCTCCTCCATCACTCAAGTAAAATCCAGGCTAAAAAGAAACAATGCCTTCTGAACCTCACTATCCCACAAACCACAACCACAAGTCCCATCCGAGACCAGGGCAGCATTTTGGGCACAGGTACCAGCAGCACACTGCTGGACAGGGACAGAGGCAAGCTGAGTTGAGGTCTCCCTCTAGACCCACATGAGGAAACAACGCTACCATAAATACCAGCTACACAGGGTCATTAACTCATGGACAGAACCACGTCTTCACAGGGTGAGCACAGGCTCAGGCACCCCTCTCGCTTGCCGGGCAACAGGAGGTGGGACCTATGCAGGGGGCTAAATGCCTGACCTGCAGCCCAGCACCTGCCTTTCCCTGGCCAGAGCCATGGCTTTTGTTTTTAGATCTGGCAATTCTGACAGTTAAAAACACTTTTATTAATAGGGAACAAAACCAAAGATTTTGGGTTTTTTACAAAAAAAAAAACAACAGTAAATTGAAAACCCCTGCAAATTGCTTCAGGTTGAT
Organism: Zapornia atra; assembly: GCA_013400835.1. Lineage (NCBI taxonomy): Eukaryota > Metazoa > Chordata > Aves > Gruiformes > Rallidae > Zapornia > Zapornia atra. Next base: position 215,644 of record VZTU01009610.1, read on the forward strand.
GATATATTGATTTTTCTAAAATAATCCTGATTATTTCAATAAAATTGAAATCCATTTTCAAATGAAAGCCTTCTCAGGAGCAGACAGCCTTAACAGCCTAGACAAGAGGCATGCACTTGCACAACAGGAGCCCCTTAGAAAGGGGTCAGCAGGAAAGGTTTGCCCTCTTCCTCCAAGGAAGCCAGGCTGGAAGATGACATCCTGGCAGATATACCTCCTTACACAGGTATGTCCCAACACGTGTATACACCCCAGCAAAGCAGCACAGCACTGAAACCAAGATGGTATAACTGAAGCAATCTCAACCATCTCAGTTCTGCACTCCGGTTGCAGATGCTCCACGTCTAGGAGGTCCCGACAGCCACTTTAGGTGGAAAACACCTCCTGAGATGATGCTAAATATCTACCACTGAGCTGGAGAGTCAGATTCTCCCTTGCAGCCAGTCTAGTGCATTAGGCTGCCTACACACCCCCATCGGCAAAGCTACAACAGCATCGGTATCCGAGCCGGACATACCCGTTCCCAGAGCGGTACCAAATGCCGTACGCCGTATCTGCTAATGGAAAGGTCACAAAGCAAATATTAGCCAAAGCAATCAAGAACGTCAACTGGAAACTCCCTTGGGAATGTGTCCCCTTACACCCCACAAATTCAGGTTGGCAACTTGTGACAGGTACAATCTGGCTCCCATATGTCTCACGCGCAGAGCGGAGGAATGTGTATCCATGCTCCTTCCATCACTATAACAACATGTCAAAAGAGCCACCTCTCAGCAGGAAGGCAGGCAGAAACACCAAAAAAACAAAAAAAAAAAGGGAAAAAAAAAACCCCAACCACGCAGCACTTGGCATCATCCCTGAAAAACACCCGGAGCTTGAAGAGCTGCTCGGAGAGCAGGGTCTGCTCTCCCCATAGCTTAGCTGCCCTCACAGCTCTTCTAGACTCCCAGGGGGGCTGGCCAGGACCACTGGAGCTGGTCCCCATTCCCAGCAGCTCTCAGTGAGTGACACTGAACACCCCATTATTCCTATTTTACAAGGTTGACAAATTCTTCACAAAAGGTTTTCTCCTCCCTGATGCTTCCTTATTATCCAGGCTCAGTTCGGATAGGAAAGTTCAGTTGAGGTTTATGTTTTGGGTTGGGGGCTTTTTTGCAATTCTCTGCTACCCTTTGGAGGGCACTTTCCCTCTTATCAACCAAGGGGGAAGCCAAAAATCACTAATTCCAGACAAACCCACACTTTCCCCATCAACTCTCTACAGCTGGATACCAGTGGCTGAAGGATGGGCGTGCACAGGTATATTTGGGCTCAACCACTACCCTTTTTGCAGACTCAGCAGAGCTGCTTAGCTCCAGTTGAATACCAGATCCTCACAAAGGTCTCTCTTCCTTTTTATTTCCTAATAAACCACTCTGGTTCTGGACGTGACCCGGTTTTGACAGGCCAATGCCCTCAGCCACGGCACGGCTTTGGCTGGCCTCAGAATGGGTGACCCTTGTGCTGGGTATGAGGCTTCAGTGCAGACATCTGACTACCGCAGGCTTTCCCAACAGGTACATCTGAGCAAAGCCTGGTTGGAGATGACATGGATAAACCACACAAGCATTCATTTACTATTATAGCTTAATTGCATGCTCCCTGCTCCCTCCCTGTTCTCCTGAACTGGTGCAGTGCTCGGGGGCCAATTCCCTTTCCACCCATACAATACCTCCTTTGTTTTAAAAGGACAGCCCTATATAACCAGTAGTTGGAGGGGGAAACAGGCTATTTAAAGATTGATATCACTGTCACAGGCTCTTCCTAGGCAGGATCAACCTAATCAACACACAAGTGTGTCTTTAAATTCAGAAAGGCTGAAAATACAAAATTAAGGTTCTTTTCCAGCTGAGCTTCCATAAAGTCAGTTAAAACCAAACCCTGAACGAACAGAAACACAATGTGGAACACACCCAGTTCAAAGCAGTCCAGGGGGCATCACCTATTTTAAGCCATGGGCTTTCCTTTTTTTCTTCCCAGGTGAGGACTTTTGTTTCACCCTGCAGCTTCCCAGAGCATCCTCACCTACGAGGCCCCAGCTTGGCAGACCGCAAGCAATTTTAGCAGTTCTCCTGGCTGCAGCCATCGCTTGAACTAAATTGGCACTTGTCCTTCTAAGTCCCCCAGTCCCCCATGCAAGTTATGTGACCAAAATGAAACAAACTT
>VZTU01009610.1:222848-250337 GCA_013400835.1 Zapornia atra
ACACCTCTTGTATGGGCCCATCGCCTCTGCCTTGAGCATTTGGCCACAGCTGCTCTACCTCCAGAGCTTCTCCCCAAATCCAAGAGATAAAACGAGTGGACAGCCACCTGCTCCCACTCCCTATGCTGCTACGTCAGAGACAGACCCATGACAGGCACCCACCTGGTCCCTCAAACTGGAGAAAGTAGGTGATGGACACACCTTTCCACCTATTTAGGAGCTTAATTTCAGGCAATCTTGGTTTTTTTTTAAATTATTTTCTTCTATGAGATCTTGCCCTGCGTTTCTTCCTGTTGCCGTCTCATTAAGGTGACATCTCCAGCACAAAGGCATTGCTGCTAGGAGGACGATAGGTCTGTAAACGGCCTGGACCTCACACTCTATAACGCAGCAAGAAGTATTTTAACAGAGGTTTATATTGTACAGGAACAACACAGAGCAAAGCCAGAGGCGACACACCGGGATCCTTTATGCAAGTTCTCTTTTTCCCCTTCAGCTCCTTAGAAGTTAATGATTTAGCATTGCAATTTTCCAATAAGAATTACTCTCCAAAACATGCAGGATGTCATGGAGAGTCAAAGCACCCTGGCTTATGCCAGGCAGCCAAGCTCACGGTGGATATTTAACCATTTTCCCCTGTTCCACCCTGAAAAGAAGCAGCCCAGCTACAATCCCAAATATCCAGGCACGCACCCTCATACACAGGTGATAAATCCAAGTGTGGGTATTGACACCAAGAGATACCAAGGGGACGGACAGACGCCGAAGGGATCGCAGCATCCGGTAAATCGGCTGGCAGAGCTGGCGGCGCCGATCAGAGATACAACCGCGATAGCAGATTTGTCTGGTTTGGTAACAGTCTGTCTTCTTCCCTGAACAACACTAATATTTACACAAACTATCCAACATGACCCTGCCACACGCTGCAGCTCCCTTGCTGTACACCCATACTTTCCATTAAACACACCTCTAACTCCATTTCAGCATCATTTTGCTTTCCTTTTCAGCTACCAGAAAATATTCCACCGCCGAGGTATATTTTTCTTCACAGACTTGATTCCACAACCCATCATCTTAAATTCCCGCTCTGCATTCAGATGATTTAATCCCTATTTGGGGCAGCTTCACTCCCCAGTTGCCAACAGGCAACCCAAGGGCATCAGGAGTTGTTTCCCATTCCGCATTCAAAGGCAAACGCAATGCTTTCCTCTTCTCAGGTGCTCCAAGATACACTTTCCCACCAATCTCTAGGTCTTCACCAAGTTTATCTACTAACTTTAATACCCAGGCATGCAAACCTGGTTTTGCACATGCTGTGGCTACAGAGAGTAGCCCCCAGTGTTCAAGCAGGATGTGATTCCCACCAAAACTTAACCAAGCTGGACATCCAGGCTTGGGCTGGCTCCTGGTGGAAGAAGTATCGTCTTCCCTTTCACAGTCACCCTGGCAAACGCTGCAAGGAGTTAATTGACAGAAGCTTTTGGGCAGAATAACATTCACTGCATTTGGCAGCTTCTCCACTTCCAAACTGATGAGTTTGGCCAAAAAAAAAAAAAAAAAAGGATTCGATATTAAGTTTCATCCTAAATATTAAAAATTAAAATGAAGAAGCCTTTTTAGAAGTGGCATTGGTAGCTCTTTGTAATTAACCTAGCCTCATCCCCAGAGAAATTTGGGTTTAATTTAATTTTTAGGGGGATGAGGAGCATTATTTATTGGTTTCTTTAAGGAAGGCTGTGGGCAAGCACACCAGGAGCAGTGAAAGGAGTCAGAAATTATTCCCCCCCATCTTACGCTAGTTTTGGAAGTTGAAGTATGGAGACTGGAATAATGGGTAGGATGCAATTTAAAAACAAAAATGGGGGCACAGACCCAATGGGAAAACCCAGAGGCCAGAAAAAAACAAACCAAAAAGAAAGACCAGACTGAAGGATGCAAGTGATGCCAATGATTAGAAGTTATCCGAGCTACATCACCCACGATAGGCAAAGATGTTGAGCCAGATTCAACCCCGTCCTCAGATGTTAGGGAATGCATTAGCTTATACAGAGCACAATTATCATATCGTTCTTATTGCTGGGGACTGAACAGCTTGGGCCAAAGCCTTGAGAAAAGAAGACGGAGAGGAGATCCTGTTAATGTTTATAAAGATCTGAAGTGTGGGACACAGGGAAATGGCCAGCCTCTTCTTACTGGTCTGTGGGGACAGGACAAGGGGCAATAGCTTCAAGTTGGAGCACAGGAAGTTCCACACCAATATATGGAAGAACTTTTTCCCAGTGAGGGTGAGAGAGCCCTGGGACAGGCTGCCCAGGGGGGTGTGGAGTCTCCTTCTCTGGAGATATTCAAGACCCATCTGGATGCCAACCTGTGTGACCTGTCCTAGTGAACCTGCTTTGGCAGGGGTGTTGGACTCGATCTCTAGAGGTCCCTTCTAACCCCTACGATTCTGTGATCTGCTCCGGACATGAGCTACAAGGGCTCAGCAGCTCTGAAAATCAAGTCTGGCTTTGATGTTAAACAACAGGAGGTGCAAGAGGTGTGCTGTCAAGGCACAGGGTCTCTGCCACTCTTCCCAGTTGAGAACTTTGTCTCTGGCTGGGCTGCTCTGAACTCAATTCACGACAGAGATGCTTGTTCTGCACCGCTGTCTAACCAGGCCTGAAAGGGGCATTACAAACAGCCCCAAACACATTCAATTTAGCACTGGGGAACGAACGTGAGAACTCTTTCCAACTTCTATTTCAATATTTCCTTGCAAACAGGTAGCTATATTTGAAACACAGCAAAGGAGAACCACAGAGGGGTGTTTTTCACTTCTTGAGGAGCAAGATAAGAGCCGAATCGGCCAGATGTTTTGGCAGGAAACCTCAGTTTATTACTTACACAAAACCTTGCGCAAGCCAACCCTGATGCCTCGGATTTGTTAAAAGGGCCAGAGTGGAGAATCTCTCCTGGTCTGCAGGTTTTTACAGGCAGCCGTACGGCTCATTTCTTAGCTGCTTCCTACCCAAGCAAGGCAGACATCAGCCCAGCTCTCCGCATCAGACCGCTATATTTATAGAAGGCTTGTGCCCAGAGGATGAGCCAAATGGGAAAAGCAGGCTCCTCTTCTTTTGCAGGTGCTATAACGGCGCCTGCAAGCGGTGCCACTGACACCTCTAACTTCTAATTAGACTTACAAATCAAGCACTGGGATGCCAGCATGGTTTCCCAGCCCAGAACAGCAGTCGTACTCACAGCGTTTTATGCTCAGACCCATTGGGATGGGACCAGGGTGAAAAGGTGAGAGGTCTGAGCAGGGATCCCCATGCAAGCCAGGAGTGTTCCAAGGGTCTCATCCCCTTGCAAAGGCTGCTTGTTCTGCTGCAGGAGGGATGAGTCTATGGCAATATACTACACCCACAAAGCCCATCACAGAAGTTGGGGTGTCCGATCTCCCTTTCCTTAGGGGAATTCACAACCCAGGCACAACGCATATCAGATGGTACCATCCCTAGCTGTGTTATTACCAAAGCTCTGAGGATCCACTACTCCCACTTAACCCAGTGAGCGCTTGGCCTCTGCAGAACTGGGCCCAGTAACTGGAGAAGGAAAAAAAAGCTCACGCAGAAGAGGAGAATTTCAAGCAATTCCTCCTCTGGAAGTGAAAATACCCAGAAATAAACTCTTAAAACTAACATGACATACTCAGTGTAAATATTATGTTTCCAAGGTCCAAGTCTGAAACATCCAACTTTATGCTGTTTTCTTTTTATTTTTTTAAAATGCTTCTATGCATCTTTATAAAATATCCTATATTCTCCAGCACCCCACGTGACTGCCCAATCTTCCTACGATGCTCAGCCACAGAATGGTTAGCAATGCCATAAATAAATAAAGAAAAAAACCCTGGTGAAATCAAAAGGTCACTTGCATAACTGTCAGGGAAAGCAGCGGTGAAATGATTTACAGGCACAGGAAATATAATTCAGCAGCGAGGAATTCCTTTGGCAGTTAATAGAATTAATTCAGTGCAGCCCATCGTGGGTTTAGAGAGCGCCCCTGAGTGAAAAACAACTCTTTAGGAAGAGGGCTTCAAGGCCAGCCAAGCAACTTGAGCAGCTATTTAACTGCTAACCAAAACCTTCCATAGAATCATTGAATGGTCTGGGTTGGAAGGGACCCCAAGGATCACAGAGTTCCAACCCCCCCAGCCACAGCCAGGGCCTCCAACCTCCAGGCCTGGATCTAACACAAGGTTGCCCAGGGCCCCATCCAACCTGGCCTTGAACATCTCCTGGGACAAGGAATGAGGTGGAGATGTGAGCACAGAGCCAAGGGATGCTCACATCACCTCCAAAGCACCCCTTGCTGCTGAGGCCCTGGTTGACAGCACCCAAAAGGCAATGGGTTCCACGAACCACATCACATCACCCAGCAAAGAGGCATCTGTACAGCATCCCCCAGCAAGGCAGTTTCTGGACATAATCCAATTGCTAAGTCAATAAAAAGCACAAGTACAAGGGGAAAAATAGTCAGCACTTTAAATACTAATAGTTTAATAGTTCTTCCGTCTCAAGCTGTACCTTTAAGTGTGCAACAATATGTCATTTTCTGTATGTCCTACAGTCAAATTACAAACCCATGTGTGAGCACGAGCTTAAGTGGCATTTAAAAATAGCCCTCACTATTACTGCTAGCACATAATAAATTAATGATGGAGCGTTTAGCTCTGCCTCCAACCCGACAACCTTGTTTCTGAGCGAGCAGGACACAAGCTGGAAATAACACAGGCGAGCGCCCGGGGAGGAGGGTGGGCTGCCTAAATCTAGCCTGTCCCCCAAAAACCTCTACACCTCGGCCAAACGATGCCATGACCTCAACGACAGACCCCACCCATATGTCCACCCTTCCTGAGCCACCCTCCTGTGCAGTGACACCCATCATCTTATTTTATTTTTTTTTTTTTCCCCCCCCCCCCTTCCCTTTCAGCTTTGAATGGCAATTAGGAAAAGGTTAACCGAGTGCCTTTCTCCCAGGAATCCTCTTCCTCCTTTCAAAATAACAGCGTTAGCAAAAGAAAATCCCAGATTAGGCTAACAGGTAGGAGTGTGGTGCAGCCCTGGGAGATGCTGTTGGAAGTGGGGAGATTGGGAGAATCATCCCAGCGGGAGACTAATACTCATCATTCGGAGCTGCAGCTGAGGCCCATTTGAGTGACAGGCAGCCGGGAGCTGAAAGAGCCGCTCATATCCCACAACTGCTGGCATGCAGACTTGAAAGAGATTTATTTCAGGATAATTAGCTGGGAGTATTAAAGGTGGCAGGAAAGATCTGCAATTACTGTTTAGCAAACAGAATGGAGGCAAAAGGAAGAAAAGAGAAGGGGGGAAAAGAAAAAAAAAAAAGGAGCCAAAAATGAAATTAAAAGACCCAAATATTTCTCTACTTGAAAGTTGTTAAATAATTGAAAAAAATTCAAAGCAACTTTATTGTATTCAAAGTAGTGAACTGGTTTGGGGTGGGGGGGGAAAGATTGAGCTCCTTCATATGCAACCAACTGTTTTCTGAGAGAGAGTTTTGCAAAGGGGATGTTCCCCAACTTACACAGCCAACGAACAAGAGCTGCCTCCACCTTCCTCCCCCCCTATTTGCACACTCCTCCAGTGGCACCCAAAGCTTTACCCTGTGAGGATCTACCTGCTGAGCTAAAAAATAAAACTATATATAAATAGATTATTTTTGTTTTCACACCTCTCTCTCTGCATGCTCAAGCACCAAGAGTTTTGATGAGAGTTTTAAGGTGCTTTTATTGTTTCTGCTCTTCTCCAGGGCTGACAAATGTCCCTCTTTCCAGCAAGGGAGGTGTGTTTTGCAGGAGTTTGCTTGAGAAGGTGGGGGAATGTTGGTAGCAGCTGATGTCTTAACGTAGAGGCACGGCAGAGTAAGACTTGAGGCATTAGGAAGAGACTGAATATGTGGGAATTGTTGCTGCAGTTTTCCCTTGTTGAGGAAATAGCAACACAGGTACTTTCTGCATTTATTATGAGGGGGTCCTACTTTTTTTTTTAAAAAAAGGAGGAATTTCCTTGTGGAAACTGGGCTGACTTCAAAACCCAACCAAGGTTCAGAAACAACAGCCTCCAGCCTGATTCAATATTTCCTTCTATCAATGTGGGATGAGCTTTATTCAGCCCCATCCACGTACCCTGGCAGTTGCTGGCATCACATATGAGCACATTTGTGCCAAATGTAAATAAAGTTCACCCAACACACACACAGAGACTCAAAGCATCCGAGATTTTCACCAGGCTTCAAGACTCATTGTTGCTGAGCCTCACGCTGCTCTTTCAAAACAAGGGGCCTTTTCTCCATCTCACTCAATGATCTACAGTCCTCTAAAATCATCTATTTATTTATGCTCTATTCTGGGATTTGCCCTCTGCAATAAAAAAAGAAAAACCACAACACTGCTTCAATTGTGTGGAAATAACAGGGTTGCCAGGCCCACTTTGTGGAGGTTAGATAAAGACGGGGAAGCCAAAATGATTTTTAGTTGCCCAGCACCAGACCCTCAGGGGAAGAAAAGGAACAACCAAATAAAGTAACGAGATGAAGGTTTTACTGCCAGGTCAGGGACAATGGTGTGATTCTGTGATGTGGTGCTTACTGGACACAAGAGCACATTTTGGCTCAGATGAAGAGCAAAAATCAGAATCTCTCAGGTTAAACTGGTCATCTTTTTTTTTTTTTCCTCCTTTTTTATTAAAAAGAAAAATCCCCAACAGTTGACTAAATACACCAGCTTTAATGTGACTTTCACTAGGAAAAGTTTCTCAACTCCAAGATGAAGTTTCTGGCCCAAAGACACAAGATGAAAAGTCATCCCAGAATAGCCGAAAGCGAGTCACTGAGGACGTTCCCCTGGGCTTTGAGAAACCCAGATTCCAGCCCTTGTTTCTGCCTGCCTGACCTGGCCAAGGGCAAGCAGCTGCTGGCCCCACTGCAGCACTCTGGGAGCAGGAGCCAGGATGTCCTGTCCTTGTCCCTGAGCAAGACACATCTCACCTCTCTGGTGCTTTCACAGGAAACCTGCCCATCTCCATTGTGTCTCACCATAAGTGATGAACTTAAGAAAATTGCTTGGGCTTGGAATTTTCTAACCCATGCCAGTGAAATGAACATTTCTCTATGTTAAATGAACAACATTTCTCTATGTTAAATGGCTCCGTGCAGTGCTTATAGAAATTCTCTGAACTCTGGAAAGCTGCTCGAAATAATGTTCATCTATGATTTTTCTCTGTTGGTTCCAAAAGCAAAGCTCACATCCTTGCTCTCACCCTTCCTGCTTCCAGGCTGTGGTCCCAGGTCCAGCAGCCCCCCCCCGCCTCTCTCCTCATGTGGATACCCCATAGGGGATCCAATCCAATTCAAACCCTCCTCGGCAAAAGTCAAAGCATAGCCAGCCCTTATCAGTATCACAGGCAGTGCTACTCCCAGCATCCTCCAAACAAAACAAAAAGCATCCTGTAAAGCATGTCCCTCTCCTTGGAGAGACCACTTCAGCTTTCCAGGAGATACTGGAAGAAACACCATATACCTGCTTTCCTCCTCAGAGAGATCACAAGCACAGTGGGAGCACATCATCCCCTGGCACAGGTTGGATGATCTTGCCAACCAAGGATGCTGTCCAGTGGGCAGGTGGTCCCAGAGAAGGATCACCTGTATTCCCAGGTTTCTGGCAGCACCTTCCTCCCTAGCTTGGAGAAACCCTGTTATTTCTCCACCTCTGCTCCCCAGCGTGTAAGTTGAGGGATGATACTTGTCCTTCCATTCTTGGGCAGATTAATTATTTAATATTTGTAAAGCACTCCAAAGATGAGGTATACTGAGCATTATTACTATTACATCAGTGGGATGATGAGGGCTTTATCTCATCTCTATAAAACTTCCCAGAGAAAAGCCAGGGGATGTAATGAAAACCATATCTGGATGCAAGGGGTGAGGTGGGTGGTCAACTCGCTTCCCAGTCCTACACATTCAAACCCAGGCAGGATCAGCCCCTCAGCACTCAGTGTAACACCAGTATCTCCAAAATAATGGCAATAATCAAAGATGTGCAGGTGTGAAACTGCTTGGACCACGCTTCCTTTTCACTGGCAGACTTTGAAGTAAATAAGAAAATGTAAATGTTCTATTTATTTGGATAGGCACAACCACAAGCATGGTTCTTCTGGAATACTTGGTGGATGTTACTGGAGTCTAACATAAAAAACCCAAAACACCAAAACCCACTAGTTTTAATTAGGCTTGAGGCTCCCCCCACTACTTCCCTGCCTGAGGTTAAGTCATCACTCCCCTTCACTGCCCAGGCTTCCTTTTGGCCTCAGTTTCTCTCACCAGATAAGAGATAACTGGTATTTATCCATTCACCACCTTAGACCACACATTCATGAAGTGCCTCAGCTAAAGGTGTCACCCAAAATGCACACAGGAGAACATGACAGGGCATGGGGATGTGCCCAGAACCACACTTTCTTTCACAGGGTGCCAACCAACCATAAACCCAGATCACAACTATTTTTATCACAGAAACTATTAAGAGACAGAAACAGCACACACCATCTATTTCTGGGCTCTAACTGAATCCAACAAAGGGGAAACATCTTTCCTTTAAATATTTCCCAGTGCCTTACACCTCCAGAAACAGATCTCCTCCTCTGCTCAGTCTTAAGTATTTGGTCCCATCCCCTCTTCACACTGCACTGATGAGCCAACTGTGACTGGCTGTACGTCAGGCATCGGAATTAAAAATTGCACCTGCCTGCTGTAGTAAATCCATTTTGAGATAATATATATTATTATTATAAATATTATGATAGACAATATTTCCAAGGCAAAGCCCCTGGTCAGGGCAAGAAGCAGCTGTTTAGAAAAGCTATTTCTGTCTAGGAGGTGGGTCATCTGAGATTACAGCTCAGGTCCAAATGGGGAAAGCATCTCCTCCTGGTGGGACCTCACACTTGCTGCTGCTCCACTGGGCTGCTGGTCCTCCTAAACAGGTTGCCAGCTCAGACAGAGGTCTTCCCTGCTCAGAGGCTGGCCCTTAGGTTGGAGACGAGTTAGTCTTTTGTTAGTACAAAACCAAAGCCCACCCTGATAGTTAGGCGTGTGCGTTGCAGAAAGACAAGGGTGATGCTGCAAACATGGTATTTTTCATCATCCCTGTTTAAACAGGGTGCACAAACACCATGGAACTCTGAAGAAGTATAAGCCATATCCCTGCCCTGTAACCAGTTGAGCTGGGATAGCTCTTGTGATTTGTAAACCACAACAATGGTGCAGGATCCTTTTACAACTCAACAGAAAGTGCACTAAAGATGAGGACCCCCATATAAAAAGGCAGAATGTGTTAATGGAAACTCATACCATCCTTCTCTAGAGAGACCTATATTTTGACTTTCTTGTTCTTCCTATGTATACCCACACATGAATAAAAGCATGAGGGGCATCTCATCTTTCGTACAAGGACCCATTTCACAGTGAATCCAGGCGACACTCACAGCAGGGCAGTGCAACACTTACTTGAGTGACCAACCACTTGGAGAAGGGAGGGGAAAAAAAAAGAAAGAGGGCTTTTCAGAAAGTTCAGTAACTGTCTATGTGCCTGCTCACCACCCCCAGCCATCGCCTGAGTGTGCTGCTCTTCAGTGTGAGTTGTCACCCCAGTGCTAATAAAATGTGATGGTCTAATTGTATTAGCAATTTCCCATCATATTATATTAATATGCATCATACTAGTATCCATTTTCACTAATGTGACATGAAAGGCAGTAATTTGATTACTTTTCCCTATGATTACTGGGAGGGAGCTTGGCCTTCTGGATGGGCCATACTCTGGGCAGCAGAGCATCGAGCTGCTGGTCCTGCCTCTGTCCCCAATAGGCAGAGCTTTGCCTTGAGAGGGTCACCTCAGCTTTGGGTATCTTGGTCCCACAGCTGCTAAATACACAGTTCATGCAATTTTGGTGAGCCTTGGGTAAAAGCAGATGTTAGACACAGGAAGAATGGGCTGGAACAGTCTCTATCTACATCGCCATGTTTCCTTGTATTTTTCAAAATTCCTACCTACCTTCTCCATCAAAATTAAAGGAACCCTTCATATAGTGAAGGTCTTATCTACAGCAGGTGCCTCAGCCCTGACAGCGTACATCAGGGATGCTCTGCCTTGCTTGTATGCTCTGCCTTTTATAATAGTTGTCCTCTTTTGCGGGCAAGCCTTTTAGAGCCCTTCTGCTATCACATTCCTTCTGCTGTAGTCTTTAAAGAGGCAAATGCTGATTGCTTATAACTTAGAAGTGGCTCGTGTAATTGCAACGCTTTGAGGCCAGCGATGTTATTCTGCAGATTTCACTTCAATCCTAAGCTTGGGGTTTCTTTTCTTGCAGCCTTGAGCAAATCCTGTACTGCCAGTGTGCTGGGGCTACAGCTGTAAAATGGGAATAATAATTTGTTGGGCTTCTTTCTTCATTTTATCATGGCTATTTACTGTCACTAAGGCGATCCTGACAAGTCCATAGCATAAACAAGCAAGCCAGCATCCTCCCCACACCAGCAGCCTTTTGGAAAACACACTATGAACTCACGATCCAGTCACCATTTCTTGTCCTAATTACAGAGCTGACAGCACTGGAAATATTTCTGCAGGACCACTCACCAGAGCAGGTGAGGGAGGAGACACCCTACAGTCCCAGGATGGGTGTGCAACCTCAAACTGGCTCAGTGCTCGTTGATCTGCTGAGCCACCCACTCCACAGCAAGGATTTCTGTTAAATCATGCGAGTTTGGCTAGTCCCGTGACGCTGATTTTCTTCCCCTGCCCAGAAGGATAGTCAAAACCCATCCAGCAGCTCCGTTTACTGTAGAACAATAAACCATGGGAGAGCACCATAAATCCTGGTAATGTGCTGGGAGGAAGGCAGCCGCTCCGAGGTCAGAGTCGGAGCTTCTTGGGAATTTTCAGACAAAAGATTTTTCATCAGAAATTGCTGATTCACCAAAACTGATGCTTTTCCATACAACAAACCAATCTCGCTGAAGCTTTCATTAGGGGAGATCTCCCTGGCCCTTGGCAGAATTAATGACCACGAGAAGAGAGGCAGAAGCCTCCTCTGAAACGACCTGCAGCTTTTGCTTGGACCACGAGGGACTAGTGTCAGCACTGTCCTACGCATCTCATCAGCCCGCGCAGACCTTGTCCCACCGGCCCGCTGGCTGGAGCCTCCCATAAGAAATTAAATACCCCACTTGTCCTGGGAAAGCACCGCTCTACACTGGAGACACCAGGTTTCTGGGAGGATGCAGGAGGGTGGGAACACAGAGCCTTCCCTCCCATAGTGCTTCCCCCCTCCAAGGTATTTCATTGCTGATGCCAAGGGGAAGAGCCCCAACCGAGGGATAAAGTCCACCCCTGGTCCTAAACCTTGTCACTCCATCCCCCTGCCCCTGTCCAAGCCTCTTACTGCCATTCACTATGTCCCTGGCACAAAGAATAACGGCAGCGAAGACGCAAAAGACACAAGCTGGAGGCACAGATGTAAATCCTGCTCGGGTCCAGGTCCCCAGGGAGGCAGCATGCTATGGCTGCATGGGTGCAGGGCTCTGGCAGACCAGATATATGAGCTGAAGAGGAAACAAAATACTTTTTGCCCCTCCACCTTTCAAACTTAAACCAAAACACCCTCCAGGTTCGGAAAAGTTCTCTTTGAACCTCTGCACTGTGGGACAATGGGACAAGTAACACCCAAGCCTCAAAGCATCCCTGCAAGGCAGCAGCACAGAGAAGCTCCCACCCCCAGAGCATCCCTGCCTGGCTCGGCCATGCCGCGGTGCCACCACACCTCTCCCAGCAGGTACAGGAGGAGTTAAGGGCCTGAGCCTCCCCAAACAGAGATGGTTATTTTTAATATATCAGAGGAAGGAATCTGAACCTCCGCTCTTTTCAGCGGTTTGCCTCTAATTTTCAGTAGAAATGCTCCCAAAACTGAACCATCTAGTCACAAGTACCTGCTCATGCATGTCCTGATGGACACACAGTCCCCATGCGCAGTGCCCAGACCAGGGCTCGGGGTTACCCCCATGACAGTCCCTTCTTGTTTGTGGCTAAAAAGCCGAAATCCCAAATGCCCAAGGACGTCCCTGCAGCACTTCTGGCACTCTCAGACACAGAAAGCACTGCACATCCTGGGAAGCTGCCTCCTCACAGGACATTTACAGCCCTGTTTGCTCTCCAGCACACTGAGGGGGTGCTCAAAAGCAAAATAGGCTCGGTGGTTGTAAGAGCAATCAAATTAATTCTACTGGTCTGAGGAAACAAGAAGCTTCACCAGATACTTTTGCATGAAGCCCAGTGCATTTCCAGGTGTGATGCAAAGCCAACACCACACCTAGAAATACCACCAAGCCATTGTACCCATACAGAAGGAACCCGTTCAGTTTAAAACGAGCACTTTCCTTCTCATTTTGCTCTGAAAAACCCCAGGTCCCACCAGCAATAGGCATGCAAAGGTCGTTCCCCAGGTGGGGGGCAAGGGGGCTGGCTTCAGCTCCAAGTGCCTCTTTGTGCTCAAAGGAGAGGGGAAAGCAGCAGCAGAGCCAAGAGCCTCTCCAGGCTCCTGCCGAGCTATCGGGTGCTGCTGGAATAAATCAAAATCAGTTATGGGAAATGTAAAATTATCATTTAGAAATCACTCTCTCTGAATAATTCAGTCATTGACTTTCACATCAAACAACCATTCCAGCCACCCACACACGCAGTTCAGTCTCCTGCTTAGTTTTAAACTCTCTTTAATTATCGGCATTAACCTATCGCATTACTATTTCATCCTTATTTCATGCCAGGGGAGGGGTCAGCGGTTTGATAAAGCACAATGAACTGGAAGACTTTGAGCTGTCCTTCTGCTCCTCCTGCCCAACTTCACAGGGCTTCCTCAGCCCCAGCTGAGAGCAAGGACACCCCAACCTGCAAGCGCATCTCCAGCATCACTCAGAACATCTCACTATGGAGCAGCATACCTTTCCCTAACCCCATCACTGTGCCCTTGCAGGACCTGGGTGCCTCCACACCTTCCCCAGCCCTAGATAAAAGATTCCCCCAAATAACACGTGCCATTCTTCATGTCTCCATGGCATCCCAGGACATGCATGCATCCCTTTCTAGACTGTTCTTCAGGAAGGCTCTCATCAAGCACCAAGCCAGCCTGCTCTTGTGCGATCACCCCTCTCAGGGCATTATCCAGCAAGCAGGACCCCACCAGGCTCCTGCTGTAGCAGGATCCACACCTAACTTCCCAAACAGGCCACAGATTTAAGGAATACACCCAGAGCAAAAGTTTATCCACTTTTCCTTCAAGTTCCTTGTTCTCCCCACACTTTGACAACGTGTTTAAGTTAGTTTCACATTTTATTTGTCTACCCAGCTCCCTAAGTTAGGGAAATTAGTATTGTGCATGCAGTTTGATTTAATTAGTAATTGGGGAAATAGGTCTGGCATGTTTCATGGAGGCTTGGGGAAATTGTCAATTAGCATTGTGTTAATTGGTGTCTGCTGTCCTTGCTTTTTAGTTTTTAACCCCTTTTACCTTGTTCCCACTTTCGGTATGTAAAAATCTGGCTGCTTATTATTCTTTAAGTAAAGGATTAATTGCTTGAATTCCTGCCTGCGCTGGGTGTCCTCTCTCCCCTCGTGCAGTGGGATTTCTGCCTGTCCTCTGGGCACAAGTTTTGGAGACAGTGGTGGAGTTATAGCCCCCCCTTCCACACCCGGCATCACCCTGCCCAGGGCAGGGCTGAGGTCTCTCCCCCACTCCTCCAGCCTGCTCCAAAACCAGCTTTTCCTCCCAGTGCTTCCTTGCCATTTCCTTCCCTCACCCATGCCATTAATCACTCTCTCCAGCAAGCACCAAGATCTCTTCCAATTTACAGAATCCAAGCTGGAATCAAGGAAGGACAAGCGAAAGAGAAGGAGTTCACCACAAAATTAAACAAGCAGACTTCAATGTGCAAGCCATCAGCCAATAAAAGCAAAGGATATTCACTTGAGGAGCTCACACTGAGCTCTTTAATTTGTCTTACTGTATGTCCAGTACCAAGCCAGAGGTTTGCATCTCTGCCTGATGGGAATAATTAATTAATTGTTATTAGTAACTGAGGTCCTGATCCTCCAGGCAGATGCTCAAAAGCTTAGCTTTAGGACATCCACACACGTAAGGTTTAGACATTTGCAATCACTTCCAGGAGCAATATTTCCAGAGTCTGAGAGCATTTTAAACAAAGACATACTCCTAACCCACACAGCACATCCAGGTGGAGGAACATCCCTGACCTATTTGAGGGCATGAACCAGTGCCAGGATCAAAACCTTCATTTCAGAGCCTCCCTATCCGTATACAACTTCAGGTGCCCAGCCAGCACCATGCTGGGCTCCAGCACCTGTCCAGGCACCTCTCTGAAACCTGACACCCGAGGCTAAACCCCCATAAGCACCTCCACAGGTCTGGTTTTGGGGAGAGCTGCCAGCGACACCCAGGGAGCGATGGTCCCGAGTGCCGGGGAGGCTGTTCACACACAAGCTTGGCAGGGATGCAGGCAGAGTGAGAGGGTCTAGGAATTATTCAGAATACAATTAAAACCACATCTTTCCAAGTAGGGACATTTCTATGGAAAACTGTTCAGGAAAAGTCCTCCTTTGGTCCCCAGTTTCAAGCAGAGGAACATGCAGGAGCAGGTCTAGGATGACCAGGTTAAATAGCTCAACTGGCTGAAAACCCACCTGTCATTGCCAAACCTGGGTCAGGAGCAGCACTGCCTTAGGCTTCACTTACTCTTTTCCAGTGATTTCCAGCCAGCCCCGCCCCTGTAGCCAGTAGGGACTGTGGTCTGCCCTTCACAAAGAGCCTCTTTGCTTTTTGTCAAAAAAACCCAAAAACACAACAACAACAAAAAAAAGACAACACAGCCTTTTGTCATACCAGGATAACCCAGGAGAAGCTGGGGCTGAGGATATTCAGGGTATACAAGCATAGATAAAGGAACAGCAAATGCCAACCTAAAGCTAAGTCAGCTGCCAGAGCAAATCACAGGAGAAGAAAATGCTTAGCACAGCAGTTCACCCCAGATCTTGCTGTCAAAGTTACAAAAGACACGGCACACCACGATGGACCACACTTGGGACAGGCAAGGGTGACAGTACATTGACATAAAACTAGAACTAGGAGCAGTTTTTAATCAATTCATTGCCTTAGAAATGGGAAATAAAGACTCCACTGTCCTCCTCCTCTTGACAGGGTCTTGGTCTGCGCTCCAACCAAGTTGGTACTTGGGGACCAGACCAGCACGGAAGGTGACTCAATCCCAGAGCAGGTAGGTAGGATTGGGTCATGCCCACACCAATGGGCACAGTCAAAGATGTACAAATCCTGCCAGGTGCAGGGGTTGGACTCAACCTCTTGAGGTCCCTTCCAACCCCTATAATTCTGTGAACCAATGACCAACAGCAGGACCTGCAACCCCAAGCATAAAAAAACCCAGCAAACCTGCAGAAATAGGTTATCAACCACCAGTGAAAGATGATTTCTCAGGAAGCTCTGCCTCCAGCCAGAGTGATCCACCTGAGGAGCGTATCATGGGAGCTGGAGGAGACAGTTCCATATTTGAGGGGGTAAATGCAAAGTTAGAGGGTTTTTACATTATATTTGCATAGAATTAGGAAGTAATAATTAAAGTAGTGAATCATCTGAAAAGCACTATAGTAATACCATCTTCACAATAATGATCTCACCGGAACTTCAGGAGCTGAATTATTTTCTATTAGATTTACAATTAATTTCATAAAAACAACAAATCCTCCCTAAGAGCAACCACAGTACTATAACGATAGCACTTCAAAGTGCCATGCAGTCATTAACCAGTTGATCTTCACAATGCTACCATGAGGTAGGGGAATATCCCTATTTCCATTTGGGAAGCTTATAGACAGGGGTGCTGATCTGCACTTTCGACCAAACCCAAGCAAATTTGTCCCAGTTGTCTCACAGAGTAATTAAATCACTCTGAGTATCCAGAACACCCACATTTTATCCAGTGCCTTGTTCAAGACTATATCAGGTCCTTGTCAAGGCAGGAATTAAAGCTCATATGAGAATCTTGGCCATCGGTCCTCTTCTATCTTGAGGTACATCTACCATAGTATCTCCATCCAGGCACAACCGCTGTCAGCTATCAGTCTCTGACAGTGACCTAGGGAAACAGGTCTTACTCAGAAATAGAGGGTGAGCAAGAATTGACACCTCATGGGGATGGGAGAACAACCATGAGGACAAACACAGACAGGAAGATGCTTTCTACGGGCTTCGCTCAAACACATCTTCAAAAGATAAAGGGGAGTCTCTTTCTGCCTGCTGCCTCAGAATAACATCTCCCAAATTCAAGTGCTTGGAGGCTGTTAGGGGGAACCTCTGGAGATACCCACAACATCCTGTCCTGCCTGATCCCCGGAGCGTTAACCCTTTGGTTGCTCTGAGGAAGTGGCAGGGGTTTGAAAAGCCGAGCTGTCGGAGGGGATCACGGATGTGCTCAGATATGTATTAATTAGAATTCCTGCACAGTTTTCTTCTGTTAATTATAGCTTAATTTGATTGCTTAATAGCTCTGGTTTTCGTAATGTTTAGCACCTGTTGTAAATTGCACAAGATAAATCGTCTTCCACCATCTACTCTGTTTACTCCTAAAATTTTGCATTTCCCTTCCAGCTCCCAGCTTTGGATCTGAGCCGACAGGTTTTCTTGTCTTTGGCCTTTTCACCAAATAAATCTTTCCTTTTTTTTAAAATTTAAACGGGCTATTTAACCAGCAATGGGGGTGGGGGTTGGGTGAGGGTGTCAGTTACATGCTTTCTTATATGATTTAAAAAAAAACAAAAACCAACAACAGGTCTGTAGGAACACCCATGTACTGTAAAGTGTGCAAACATTGACCCATGGTATTATGCAGACTTTCACTTGGGGGTCATCCCTTTTCCTCCTTGTTGTTTCCTTCTCCCTGCCTTGGCGAGGGGCGAGGGTACATCCTTCTCTTGCAGGATTATTAGACAGAAGTGGAGGCCCTGCATCATTAATTGATTTCTTCCATACATTGTACTATGATACAATTTTTCAAGGCTGTGCATAATTGTGTTCCCTGTGCCACTGCTCTATGTTCTGTCCTTGTCATATTGTCATTGAAGGCTGATTCCACCCTCTGTAATTGGAGATGTTCTACTTTTGGACAAAGGTGTGGGGGCAGCTCAGGGGAACAGCGCTGACATTTACTTCATCAATTTATTTTTATTGTTCCTACATTTATTGCAGCTATAACAGCCCTTTAATAGTTATATCTCCTCCCTGTAGGGTATTCTGGTATTTGAAATTTTTTTAACTCATTTGTTCTCATAGATAACAGTAAAGTGCATTTCACGCTAACCTTTAGGTTTCAATCTTCTCTCTTTCTTTGGCTCCAAAGCAGTTGCAGCTTTAAACTTTTACTGCATTGTCAGTCTAAAGGCCACCACCACCGAGTCCATTCTAGCACTGGAGTAACCACAAATTAGTGGTCCTGAAAATTTCAGGGAGGCGAGTCCTAAACCCAGAGCGCAGCTATTATCATAATTCAAAATTGGCCATCCTTTTAATAGAGGAGGAGAAAAAATACAGTAAATACTAGCATCGAGTCTCCTTTTACAGTCTCTGGTCAAATAAGGGGCGATAATTGCGCCTTTACGACTGACAAGGTAAGTGACTCCACCACCTCCGAGCTCCTGCCCTTCGGTACCTGGAGAGGCAGTAAATGAGTTCAATGTTTAGACAAAACCTCACCTCCATCCACAGGTTTCCCTTTGTCCCCCTCCCTGGTGGGCCTTTTCATGGACTTTTTCATGTCTCTCCGGTTTTATCGCACTCGCCGCTTGAGCTGCGGCTTAATAGCGCTGCTAGAAGATAAGTGATTTCTAATAATTAACTCACTGATGGGTTTCAGCACGTAAAATTTTCACTCTTCAGGGATCCCCATCCCTAAACTTTCAAATACGAGCCTCCCAACAAGTGCTCTTAATCACAGGTAGGGCCTGATCCTGTGGATGGCTTTCCTGGCTCAGATTCCCATAGCATCACCCAGGACTAGCCAATATCTCCAGCAGCCAAGGACAAGCGATGCCACCAGGTTGCCTCTGACACACAAGACCTTCAAACATCAATGAAAACCCAACTGGTACATGGGTTTTGCTCCACTGACACAGAGAACAGTCTTGCAGCAGCAGAGAAGAAACCTGGACCAGCCACAAGGTTCACGTAAGGCAACAGCCCTTCCCACACGTGAGCACCTGGCCCAGGAGGACTTGCATCCGGGAAGAAAGCACGCTTCCCTGCAAACACTGAAATGAAATCTACGTTGCCACCATAGAAAAAGCCAAACGTTTGCCCTGCTTTTCTTTAAATGGCAGCTCTCAGCAAAACCATTTCTAACCCCACCTCCCTGTCTCCACCCTGTCGTTGCACAGAGATGCTCTTCATCCTCAAAGCCTGTGCTCTTAAAGACACTGCCAAAGAACTGCTTAGCGGGAACATTTGGAGCAAGAACAAATTAGGCCAGGGAGATAAACTAGAAATGAGACAATAAAGGGTAAGGAATGAGGGCTTAAAACAGTGGAAAAGCCCATGGTTTTTAATGGAGCTGTGTGACTGTCTACCGATCATACCCAAAGTCACTTTTAAGCAGGCCATTGTGATCCATGTGGAGTATCCACCCATAACTGCACCAGCTCATAAGGCAGCAGAGATCTGGATATTTCAATGCAGTAGTAGCTCTAGTAGCACTTTCTAGAGCATTAACAGTGTGAAAGTCCAAAAGACTCTCCCTATATTTGCTCTTCTAGGAAGGGTCTGGCCATGCTGCCCCTCCCTAGGACAGCAGAGTCACTACACAGGACCTGTAGGAGATAGCCAGAACCCCTGGGGCTGGGTAACCAACCCGTTTCAAAAGACTTTACAGGAATCCCAACAAGTTGCTTGCTCAGAAAATTTGAGCAGACATGCCTGGTCAGAACCACTGATGCTGCTCTGCTGGTTACACCCACTGAAATCAGGAGTCACTCCTCTGAACTCAGTGACATTATTGCACCAGTGCAAAAATCAGTGGGAATTAATTAAAGAAAAAAGTCATCAGAATTTATTGCGTCCTTGACATGGATAAACACTCACCCAGTGAGGCCCACCAGAGGCAATAGAATTAATTACCTGGGTCAGCATTCAACCCCAGAATAACCTAAGAATATGACTCTCAGCTTTCCAGGGCTAATTTTTCAAAGCAGCTTTAGCCTGTTGGCTGACTTTTTACACCCTTGCCATGCACACACTGAAGTGGGTTTATGTGCCCAGATGTGAGATGTTGCAACCCAGAGCGGTCGCAGTTCTCCAAGGATGAGGGCATGGTACCACTCCTGCCAGCCTGGACAGCATCATCAAAGTATTTGAGAGATGGGAATGCTTCCTTTAGTAGATCAAAAACACTCAAGCAGAAGAAATATTTGAGAACAAGTCCTCAGTCCCCATCCTCCTCCTAAATTTGGAGTTTGAGATGTGCTTTCAGATGTACAGGAAGGTTGGAAAACACCTGGACATGGTAGTGTGCTCCCCAAAAACGGGCCACTATTTGCACAAGCAGGACCAAGAGCTTCACAGTCCAGCTTTCTCTCATTACAATTACATAAAACTGAGGCTGGTAGGAACAAGTATAGTTTAAAACACAATTCGAGTGGTATTGGTGGAAGCATCATTTGTGAGTTTGCTTCTCAGGAACGTTAGTGCCACTTATTTACAAAATAAACCCATGGGAGTGGGAGAAGAGGAAAGGAGGGAGGAAGGAGTGTGAGGAGAGGCATGCTCATAATTGTTAGACTTTGCATCATTTGAACACTTCCAGGAAGTCACAATAAAGTAGTTTAATTTGAAAAGGGAAACAGATTTTCCAAAAGGTTCTGAGAAACAGAGGAGAGGGGAAAAAACCCTCCTTTAAACTGCTGTTCATTGCAAAAGTTCATATATTCAATTAAGTCAAAGTTTTCCAATATTCCGTTTGGGAACAATCATGTTTTGATTTTGCTGATGACATCCCTGCACTCAGCTTCTAGCAATTTATTTTTTTTTTAAAAACCCCAACAAATTATTTTCTGAATACAGGCAAAGGAATTCTTGAGCCAAGGACACACTTGAACCTGTAAATCCACAGGCAGCAGGCTCTTGGAGCCGTTTGCTGTGGAGGGTGATGCAGAGCCGGGCTATGCTTGCAAACAGTCCGTTTGCCTCATGGAGGTACACGCTGCCCCTTTGCCAATCCAACAAACAGGCAATCCCCTCCTTCAAAAATTAAGCTAAACCCACTGCTGTCCAGCCCCCAGGGAGCAACTTTGACCCCAGGATTGACTCTTAATCCACACAATAAAGGCAGGGAACAAACTCTCCTGCTGCTCCCAAAGGCTCTTCCCCAAAAGAAGAAAAGCCAACAACAATGTGAGGTGTCTTCAAAGACCAGCAAGCAGTCAGGCACAAAGGAAAAGCAGTCATCCAAGTGTACGTGCCTGTGCCCTGTGAGTACCCCCCATCGCAGCAGGACCACATGGCCCAGCTTTTTTGGGCAAACCTGCAGTGCACCACCAGCTGCAATGCAGCACCAGGACCTCACAGTTCCTTAATTAACCCTGGATGCCCAGATAAATCCCACCCCTGCCACCTGCACTCCCTGTAACCCACCATTCACAAATAACAACACAAGGGGTGATTTTAGCCCAAATAACCAGTTGTTACACCTGAGCAATCCCCATGGCATCACAAAAATATCCAACCCACAACAGGGACCCGAGCTCTGCTGGCCCATGATCTTACACCCAGCTGCTGGGTGCGATCATGGATGCATTGAGAAGCAAAGATGTCAGACAAGTAGAGGTGCAGGGGGGTATAACTCGTGCTTCAGTTTAACTAGGACTAGAGAAAAGCTGGACCTTGGAGCCACGCTGTATTTGCAAGCCAGCTAAAGCTGTGCCAGAGCACAGGCCATTCCTAGCTCTGAGCACACCAATCCAGTTGAAATGGAAACTCAATACCCACAAAACAGAGACTGGGGGGCTTTTCTCCCCATTAATTTACATTTTTTCCATGTTTCAGGACCATTTCACGCAGGGGATTAAAGGCAAAAGGGCCAAAACAGCCCAAAGCTTCAGTGCTCTTCAGGTGCTCTGCTTCAACCAGATGGGAGGTTTCACCACAGGGAGATCACATCTAAACCTACTAAAACTGAGAGATTGAGGCAAACAGCAAGAATAAAGAATCTTCTCTTCAGTGCTCTCTGCGGGCAGGTTTTTGGTTTGGGGGTTTGTTGGGGGTTGGTTTTTTTGAACACTCCCAGTTCCCATTTCTAGCCGTACCCATTTACGGCTAGCAGAGCCAGAAAGAGTCATCTCCCACAACAAGAGTTTTGGTTTGGATTGTTGTGGGGTTTTTTTCTCTCCTGAACATCCCTGCTTGCTGAGAAAAAGGGACAAAACTCAAGAGAGCTGCAGGAGAAAGGGAAAGTGAAGGCAACAGGTCACACACTGGGTCTGTAGTAAAAGAAAACATTGATTATAACCACAGTGGATTTGCAGTATTACCCATCATTTAAGGCTGTGTCATAGTTCCCATCAGGGCCCTCCCAGCATTTCAATTCCAAAGGATTTAAAGTTTTTTAAAATTAAAAAATTAAAATAATTGCTGCCATTCTCCATTTGCCCTCTGCTCACAGGTAGAGCTGCCTTCACGCTTCTGAAGTGACAGAGCTTTCAGCTGCAGTTAAATTCATGAAAGGAGAGCTGAAAAGCAAGGCCTGAAGTTGAGGCAAGACAAGTTTGCACCTGGGCAAATACTGATCAGCTTTTCTAGACCAAGACTTTGGTGGGATTTTGCCACCAAGGCTTTTTTTAGCAGAACCGAGTGCAATGGTTGACATCAAACTACAGCAACAGCCCTGAAACGCTTTGATTCTTGATGGACCCAAAGCTTAGCACCTCAGAGAGGCAGCACTCTCACCCCAAAACACAAATCTCCATTAACAGTCTCCACCAGGGATGCGCATAGATACTTCTGAGATGCTGTCTCTCCCCTCTATAAGCCTTCCCCTGCCACGAAGCAGCTTTCCTTAAGGTCACATTTCTCCACAGCATAACTCCTACCAAAGCCAGCTGAACTGGTGAAAAAATTAGCCTTTTGGTTAAAATCAAACACATTTCTACAGCTCAGGACATTTCTGCTTGCTAAGGTGTTTTTGTCTCTTATTGCTACCTCCTGTTTCCCTATTTTGTGGGTTAGCACTAGTTGTTTTTGACTTTGCAGTCTTTGTTCCCCCTGTCTTTTTAACTTAGTTTCCTGTTTATCAGAAATCAGGCTTAATTTCACTTTTGATAATAAAAAAGTATCTCTATCCTGAGTAGTTCACCTGCAGAAACAACCCTGACAAAGGTTACTGTTCCTCCACACAGCAGCGTTGTGGAGCGTAATGAATGCTTGCACAGTGCTTTAAAGACAACATACCCCACAATTACTTAGGGGTGGCTCGTGGGAGGGTGTTTAAATTTTTCTATTTTTAAGTTTTGTTGTCACCTCACTGTTTGGAACCGAGCTCAGTGATGCTTCAGTATGTGGCAGCTTGCACCTTTGCAGCACCTACCAGCCCAGGCCAGAGGAGACGCTGCTGCGGATGAGGACGCAGTACCCATTTCTGCAGGTTGGTTCCTCATCCCCCCCAGCGTGCTCCCGCCGCATCCGCTTTCTTGGAGAACTGAACCTCTGGAGCAAAACTTGCAGAGGTCACTCCAAGCATGGACCATACCCTTCACACACACCAGGGGTAGCAGAGTTGGTTACTGAAGCGGGGCTGGCGAGTTATCCTGGATTCTGACAGCTTTCCCCATGGAGGAGGCACAGCTGCTGCAGCACAGACTCGGAGCACAGGCTGTTTAGGAACACCTTAGACCCATCTCTCCCTTTGGCTACACATCCCTTTGTGCTTCTTTTGCTTGATAATTTATTAAAAACACCCCTTGACAGGGTCCTTGCTACGCCTAGCTGGAACCTCCTCTAAAGCGCTTCCCAGTAGGCTCCATATAACTCCCCTTTGATTGCCACACCATGAGTTTGTTCAGCTGATGGCCTTTCTTCTCCCAGATCCTCATTGTGTCTCCTGCCTCCTATGCGGTTCTTAAGAATTTAAATGAGCCATTTTATGTCCTTCTACAAGCAAAGATCAACAAACGCAGCCCCACCCTTCTGCTTTCACTTTTAGTGTGCCTAATAAAAGTAGTGTGAGGGTTGGGTGTTGGTTTGTTGTTTTTTCTTTTCTGGGGGTCGCAGCTAATGGAGAATTTTATGTTGTTTCTGACATTGTTTGTGGTGCCTCCCACCAGACTACGTGCTCCCAAGGACTGAAAGGCAGTGGCATAAATGTCAGGGAAATGCTGCTGCTGTGGCAGGCCTAATTAGACGTTTGTACTTGTGGGACAAACGTCTTCCTCGTAAAACTCAAAGCTCAGCCTTGCTTAGCACGTGCTCAGGGAGACTGGCAAGGAGAAGGCATCATAAGCAGCACAGAGACCTATCCAAATCTGATGCAATTTCTTCCAGCGTTTCAGTTCAGCCCCCACAACACACACCTCCATCCCCACACTCCTGCCCCAAGAGACTTCCAACACATGAAATACAGATGCCTTGCCTTTGCCATGCCTTTCCCAACTGACTTCCAGACATACAGAAAATCCTCAGCTTGAAGCTCAGAAGCCAAACTAAAAAACAACAAGTGCAGCTAGTCCATTAATACCTGCACCCAGGGACCCCAGCTTTGGGGCACAGCACAGGGCTGTTCCCATCTTTCTGCACTGGCTGTCTGATCATCATGGCAAGATGGGAACAGACCCACCAGCTTCTTGTCTATCAACCATCCTTACAGAGGATGCTCCAGCAAATGGGGAACCTGGTGGTCATCAAAGGGTGCACCTCTGCCACCTTTTCTTCTCCACTCATGCTTTCACCTCAACATAGAGGTTTTCTTCCACATTTCATGTAGACACAGGCACCCCAAGAATAAGCTAGCAATTACCTCTCAATCTCAACTCCCTAGTGCCGTTGTAGACTTGGGCAAGCTCATCCTAATTCCTCTCAGACCACTGCATGACACTGACATGTCTGATGCCAACAAGAATTTAAATGGACTGCACACCAGCTGCCCAAGACCTCATTTCGATCTGAAACCAGCAGATGAGCAGTGAGACATCTTGACCAAGCATTGCAACCATCTCTGGTGCTAGAGCAGGTGTACAGCAAAGCATGGAGTCCATCCAATGGACAAGCTGGTCCTTGCAATAGAGCACTCCCAGGCACCTGAGGAGTCTCACTGAGGTGCATGACTGCTCTACAGCATGGGCATTGCCAAGTACCTCATGCCATGATCTAATTGCTCTGGCCACTGCTGTGCAAGCGTCTAGCATTCTTCAGGACAAGAGGGAGAAGCACATGTACACGTTCACACAAGTCTGTGGATACACAGGCATACATAGAGGAAACAGGGTTGAAGGCTAAGAAAAAAATGAACTCTTAAAAAAAATGAGTCTCATCTTGTCTAAGTTGCATCTTCTCCGCCTTTGTCCACCCAAATCTGAGAGAGCAGCTCCCTCTGTGGGTTCTCCTTCTCGGCTGTTTGTTTGCTGGCTGAGGGTGTATCTAGGGAAGTGGAGGGGGCATCTGGCTAGCACTGGGGAACACTCATCCCTGCTCCTTCACAAGACAAGGAGCAAGCCGAAGAGCACCACCACCACCACCCAACGTCAAAAAGGTTTGTGGTCCCCTGCCCTTCAGTTGAGGATAAAAATCCAGGAAGCCTTGGTACCTCCTGCATCCATATCTGCACAGGTAGCTCGTTCAGTGGCACCCAAACGTTCATGCAAGCGTGAGACTCAGCCACCCATGGGAATAAACCTCCACGCCCTTAGCAAGAGAGAGCAAGGCACTGCAGAGTCAGCCCATCGCTGAGCAAAGAGCCGCAACGTGAAGCGTGGTGCAGCTGCAGAGTCACTGTGCCTCTGCCACACGTGTGCTTGTGCATCAGCAGTGCTGTTGTCTGGAAGAAATTAGGATTTAATGAAAGAACTTACCACCCAGGTGATCACATGGAGAACATGTGCAGGAGTGCAGTATCTCTCTCCCTTGTCATGATGTGTAGATGAGTAAGTCAAACGCGTATGTTCAGTAAGTCTTTACCACCATGAAAACCCTGGCCCAGTGAAAATCATGTTCTGACCTTTAGGTCAGATCAAAATGGTCAAAGCCCCTGGTCCCTTTCTTGGAAGAAAGATTTCTGAGGACACAAGAGGGAAGCAAAGGTAACTCTGCCCTTAGCACCAAGTTTATGCTGCATCTTAGAAAGTGGAAACCTAGAGCCTCAGCCACACAGTCGGCAGAGACGGTGTGTGTGTGGAAGACTCTGTGTTGGGGTTTCATAAGGGAGATGGGCTTAATCTTGGCTGGATTGCTGGGTAATTACATGCCACCCACTTACAGTGTCCTCTGCTGTTTTGACTGCATGTACCCCACTCTACTTCCCAGCCAACAGTCTTGCCCTCTCCACCTGAAATCCCAAACTGATTTCCTTCGCCCTACTTCCTCAGGAGAGTTTGCACCCAAACACAAGCCTTGCAATCACCCTCCACCACCCCAGCAGACCCAGAGCCCCAACACCATCAAGGCCAAGGGCCAGAACCACTTCTGTGCTTTGAAATTTTTAACAAAAACCCATGGTTCCCCTCCCTGCCCTGAGCACGTTGAATGACCAGACTCCAGCCACCCAAACCCCACAATGGACCAAATGTTCTCAGCTTCCCTTCTCCCTGCCTCTGGTTGATACCACAGGCACTCGCATGTTATCATCAGCTCTGTGCCGTGGAGTGTGTGTGTGTCAAGAGAGGGGAGGGTATGATATCCCTGGCCTGACACAGGAGGACCATCATCCACAGATGATCAGAGGCCAGAAAATAACCTGGGCCAGTTTCCAGTGGATCTGAGCAACATCGAGGCAAAGAGGTGAAGCTGTGGGAGGATGCCCCACACAGAGGAGAGCCATCAGAATCCAACATGAGTATTTAAACAGAAATCTTATTAGCCCTTCTGCCCCTAATGAGAATGTCACTCATTTTGAGGCTGCACCACCAGGTCCAGGTGAGTTTGTTGTTGGGTTTTTTTTTTTCTAAACAGAGAACTGAAAGTGTTTTCAAAACTACCTTTCATGAACCAAAAACATTAATTTGAAAGCCTACTCTGTGGAAAGAGTGAGGCTGGCAGAGGGAAGGAAGTGACACAGGGTTTGCTGGCTGGCTGGAGGCTGGTTTCAATCCCTTTGTGGAGAAATGGGGATGAGGTGTTGGAGCAGGCTAGAAACCCACAGCCAGGCAGGGAGCATAAATTGCAAGAAGTGACCCATTTTTTCCCAAACTCCTTATTTCCAGGCTGAGGCACCACTCACACACATCCCCTCCTGCCTATCTGAACATTTTCAGCAACTTAAAAGATGCAGGGAGTGACTGCTGAGCATCACCACGGCCATCAGATGGTCCTTCACATGGAGGGGTGCAGCAGCCAGCCTGCACCCAGTGGGATCAAGGATGAGGGCAAGCCACAATGCTTCTAAGCCAAAAGAATCAAAGGACTGTAAGGGTTGAAGGGACCTCCAGAGATCGAGTCCAACCCCCTGCCAAAGCAGGGTCCCTAGGACAGGTCACACAGACAGGGCTGGAATCTCTCCAGAGAAGGAGACTCCACACCCCCTGGGCAGCCTGTCCCAGGGCTCCCTCACCCTCACTGGGGAAAAGTTCTTCCCCATGTTGGTGTGGAACTCCCTGTGCTCCAACTTGAGGCCATTGCCCCTTGTCCTGTCCCCACAGACCAGTGAGAAGAGGCTGGCTATTCTCCCTGTGTCCCACACTTCAGATATTGATAAACATTGATCAGATCCCCTCTCAGTCATCTTCTCTCCAGGCTGAACAGTCCCAGCTCACTCAGCCTTTCCTCCCAGGGGAGATGCTCCAGGCCCTTCATCATCTCCACTCCCCATACACAAATTTTGACTCCTTTGCACAGTCCTGACCCAGCACACAGAAGTNGGGGGGAAGGAGGGGTGGGGAGGGGGAAGAAAAGCCATTTTTCTGAGAGAAGGAAAAGCCATGCCAAGTCCTGCAAGTGCCTCCTGGCCGGGCGCCAGGAAATGTGTAAATTTTCGTGAGCTGGGGCTATTTTGCCAGAAGTCTGCAATGTGTCTGGACACGACTGGTTCCCCTTTGTCAGCCCCAGCCTGACCAACCAGGAAGTTTGAGAGAGAAAGCAGAAAAAAAAAAAAAGCAACAGACAG
>VZTU01009610.1:256875-297780 GCA_013400835.1 Zapornia atra
GGGGGGGTCCCCCCAAATACAGACCAGTAAAAATAAATCGTTTATCACAGCAAGAGCCGGTATTTCCCTGTTAAATACTTTAATCCCTTTTGTCCACTGGGTTTGCACCTCTCCAGGGTGGGAGTTGTTAAGGGCGAGCTGCCTATCGGCACCGCGCGCCGGCTATTGATCTGGCTCCCGTTAACCCAGGCGGGCCCTGAGCAGGGCGCTGGTGAGGGCAGCCTGGAAAAGCACCGAGCAGGGAGGTAAAGGGGAAATGAGAGCGGGGAGGTAGAAGTGAAACTCCTTCGAACAGATGAACCTGGGGGCTGGGCTGGTGGGTTTTTTTTTAAAAAAAAAAAAAAAAAGTTGTTTTCAAAGGTCATTAATCACATTAATCACGCCAGGTTCGAGCATCTGATACAGCCTCAGGGCAGAGGGTGAGATTTTAAGGGGGTTTTTTTAATATTTATATAAAGACACACAGAGGTTCAAAGGGTGGGGTTCCACCCTGAACCTCTGGAGCAGCCCTGTTTCCCAGAGGCCCAGTGACACTGGAGTGCTCCTCGGGATGGGGGACACGTGCAGTCACAGATCAGCCTTCTCCTGCTTCCCCTTCATCCCACTTCCTGGGACAGGAGCGGGTGAGTTTGAGATCAGAGTCACCCCCCATCCCTGCTCCTGTCCCCACCTTTGCAGAGCACTTTGGTGGGGTGCTGTTAAACCCAAGTCTTCTGATGCTCTACATACGCCTCGAAAGGGAATTCATTTTGAATCCAAAAGGTGAAATAAGGGGGAATAAATATCCAAGGTAGCATCCAAGGATGCAGGTGAAACAGCTGTCCAGCAGCACCCCCAGAAGTGCTTTGCTAGCCTCAGAATGCAGCCAAGAAAATGAAAGGGGAAAGAAAGAGCAACGGGGACCTTCCCGCTGCTTTCACATGAGGATGAGAGCAGGAGCAGGATGCAGAGCCTGGCACACACCGATCCACCACCAGTTCAGCCTCGAAGGGCAGTTTGGGATTCAAGGCCAGAGCTCAGGCAGCAAGAGAGCTGAACACTGCCCACTGCAATATCCAGGGCAGGTACCACTTGTCCTCTTCTCCTGAGGCGCAACTGCTCCCAAAAGGCATTACAGGGGCACTTGGAATTGCACAGCAAGGGGACGCACACTGCCTGGCTCAGCGGCACTCAGAGGCACCGCCTGTGCCCCTCCTCACCCCAACAGCTCTCAGACTGTTCCATCAGCTACCAAAAAAGCCTCGAGGTCCCAGAATTCCACCAGCAGCTGGGCAAGGTGGGATGGAGAGCTACACACAGCATCTCCCCACACACCAAATTCAAAATGGTGGGTACCTTCCTAATGCCCCAGCTCTGGGTAGTACAGGACTTACATTTTAAAAGCTGTTGGGTTTTTTTAAGCCATTTAAAAACACACACATGCATCAGAACAAGGTTATTTCTCGTTTGCCACAAGAACTAGTTTATTTCTCTGTCTTCCAAAAAATCTGCTCCCAATCCCTAGGACATTCCCAAGCACAGGAGGGGGTCAATAAAAATGTCCTTCTCCCACCAAGGAGACCTTGCAGCATCTTTCTGTGCACAGCTTCCCCAACCAAGGGCAAGCTGGCAGCCTCGGATGCAGACCATGTACAAAAGTAGGCACTCAATGGAAATTTCCAGCAATGGGATGTCAGCATAACCACAACCACGTCTGTCCCAGTGCAGCAAGCGGCCTTTCTGGCCAGCACCCGTGGCCTTGAGCTGGTGTGGGCTTTACACAGAAAAAGGAAGGACCTGGGAGGTGCTGGCCCCTTCCCAGCTCACAAGCCTTCCTGCAGCGCCCGAGGGTTGGTGTAACAGTCACTACACCCAGTGCAACAGCCTTTGGAGGCAGCTTGGAAAGCAGCTGTCTCAGAAGCGACTGAGTTTCTGATCGGTGTCACTCGGGGTGCCCAGGCATCCTGCCCTGGGATGGGATGAGTTAACCCACCTCACACAAAGCAACAAATCCCCAGCCTCCCTGCACAGCCCTTGCCTGGCAGTGATCAATAGATCCCCAGACCACGCCGACATCACCTTGTCACAACTCAGCAAGGGTACAGAGGCTAAAAAGGCTCAGGGAGGAGCAGCACTGCTCACATCCCCTCCTCCAGCAAGCAGGATATGGCCAGTAGCAGCCAGCACTGCCTGGGTCCCCATGCCACTTCAAGCATCCTTCAACAGAAACACCCCCATGAGCATCACACCGGTGATGCTCAAGCACCTTGGGTGCAGACCATCAGGGTGGTGACAAGCAGTGAGGGCAGCACTGTGATACCAAGGAGACCAAGCACAACAGGGCAGGAGGGTGCCAGCAGCAGACACCAGTGGGTGCATGCATGTCCCCCTGCCTCCATGGCACATCCCCACCCCACTCCTCCTTACAGCATCCTCTCTGCAGGGATACTGTCAGCACTGGCTTTGTTACAAAGTGCCTGCTGCACCAAATTGAGCTCAACAGCAAGTACTGTTATGAAAGAAAATTACCTTAATTTGTGTAAAAATTGTAATTAAAAAAAAAAGAAGAGGCAGCAGGGCTGGGTTTCTTGCTTTCAGAGGAGCACAGGTTGGTGGCTTACAACTGTATGGGGAGCACTGGGCAGCCAGAGGCTCCTCTCTCCTTTCTCTGAGCACTAGTGCTGCTGTGCCACTGCACGATGCTCAATGGTGCTGCGCAGCATGGGCAACACACTGGGCATCGCCCAGTTGCCCCAGGGCAGCCCCAACGGCTTGGGGAGTTGTTGGTATTTATGCTCTGGCTAAAGGAATCATCTGAGGCAGTGAAATACAACGGGATTGAACTTGAATAGCTCTAGAAGTCAGCTGTTTGGATAAGCTGGGCAATCACTGCTCCCCTGTTTCTGCCTCCTACCTAGGGGCCAGACCCATGTGGGGACATCTGTGCAGGGACATCCACACCCAACTTCAGTAACTCAGTCCCCAGGAGGGTTAAAGACATGTTGGCAAAGTTTTATCCACGCAGTTTTAAACCCCAGTGGTTAGGGAGGTTTATTTAGGAGGCCTAAAGAAGCCCAGCTCTATAGCTGGGGATACAGCCCTGGGGCTCCACAAGCAGCACAATCGCCTACCTGGCACAGGGAGGTTATCAAGAGCCAGTGGCCAGAAGTGGCCTGAAAATCCCAAAAGCTTAGAAAAAAAGAGAGCAGAGGTGTTTGGAAAAATGAGGGTGCCTCCTAACAAAGATACCACCACTGAGTTTACCCCCATTTTTCTCCCCCCTCACTGCAGGGGAAGAAGGAGGGAGGATGGGACAAGCAACCTAAAGCATTCCTTTGGCTGACTGTGCTGGATAAAGCTACCCCTGCACAAATTGCAGCAGCACCACCAGATACAAACAGTTTCTCCTTAAAAAATCAAAAAAAAAAAAATTCATTTGGAATGCCTGAGCAGGAACCTCCTGGAGGGAGACCCACACAAGCTCCGTTTGTTGCAAGCCCAGCACTTCACCATTTCAGCAGAGTTTGGCTCAGAACGAAGCTGTCCTGGCAGACAACACCCAGCAGTCCTCTCTTTACAGATCCCTATTGCTGGTAAAGACACACAAACTCCTTGCACTCAAGCCCAAGCCCCCGCACGAAGCATCCTTCCCTTTCTTGGGCAGAGTAGGCAACTCCAAGCAAATCTATAAAAACCCTTCACCAGTTGCACGACAGCTCCTACTTCTGCCAGCAGTTTCAAAGAAGAAGGAGGAGAAAAAAAATAATAAAGAATTTAAAAAGAATTCCCACGTGACTCCAACCTGAATTTAGAAAGAGAAAATTTGGGAAGGGAGAGTTCCTGCCTCGCCTCTGCTGCGGCAGCGGTCAGAAAAAGGAACTGCTGGGTCCTACCCACCCTTTCTGCTCCTGTCCCCGTGCTGGGGCTGACCCACAGGCACCAGGAGCCTTCCCCGCAGTAGCTGCTTTGGGGAGGGGGAGCTCCCCAAAAACGGGGATGCTCTTCTTTGGGGGTGCATGCACATGAACACTGGGGACCCCCAGTTTAATTTCAAAGCAGCTCCTTTTTAGCTGGCAGAAGCTGGAAATGCTGGTCTCAGTGTCTAGTTCCTATAAGGGCTGGTTCCCTCAACGGGCCAGTTACTGAGAAAACTCAGTCTCATTTTTGGCAGCAGCTCAAGCTCCCGGACTCATCGCTGCACTCCTGCTGCCCTCCATTTCTTTCCTCTCAAGTAGTACCAGTAACAACTTTCCACCCTCAGAGAGCAAAAGCCTAGTGCTTGCAAGTCACCTTCTATCCTACCGCACACTCCTGCCCAAAGATCCCGCTCCTGGGCGGTTGTTGTCCAGCACAACAACAGCAATATAAAGTATCAGATGCTGAGTTGAAGCTGAGTTCTGAAAAGGAAAGAGATTTTTGGAATAAGGCGTTGAAGGACATCTTCCTGAGTACTCAGCATCTCAAAGAAACGCCTCACGAGAGACACTGGGCACGGTTGGGATCTGCTGAGGCTTGTGAGCAGATCTGCACCCCCCCACCTAAAAATTAACAGAGGGAGATGAGCTCAACAGGATACAGAGGCTAAAAAGGCTCAGGGAGGAGCAGCACTGCTCACATCCCCTCCTTCAGTGAGCAGGATACAACCAGTGGCAGCCAGCACTGCCTTGGTCCCCATGCCACCTGGAGCATCCTTCAACTGAAACAGCCCCATGCACATCACACTGGTGATGCTCTACCCCAGAAGTGAAGGCAAGAGAAATGCAAGGTAGAGCTGCAGCTCTTGGGGGGAAAAAAAGCAAATTAATAAATAAAGCCGCTCTAGGACCTGCCACTGCATCCAGCCTCCCACCAAACCTCAGGCAGCTACTAAACCAACAGAAATAAAGTTATAATAAAGTTTTGTAAGAAATGGCTGAAAGCTGAAGGTTTTCCTTGCAAATCAAGCTGCTTCTGGTTTCCAGAATATGAATATCCATATTTCCAGATATGAACTCATGAACTTACACACATTTACTGTGGATCTATTGAATAGAAGCCGTTCCCTTTAAACGGCCAGTAACTGTTGGCTGGCAGAGACCTACAAGACCTCAGAGACTGTATTTTCTTGGAGGAGAGGGGAGTAAAAAAATGTCTGGGGAGCCCTTGGGGTGTTTTGGTTTGGGTTTTTTTTAATCTTTCTGCTTCCATTTAAACAATACATTTCCTTATGCCCTACTTGACTGAACACCAGATCTTGATATGAAGCATCAGAAGCCTGTCTCTGTCAGAAATACAGATACTATAAATGGCCAAAGGTCTGATTTGGCATTGAGAGCCCCTGAAATATTCTTTTAATTTGGCATCTATTTTCAGACATGCTTCTCTGCTGCTGAAAAGAAAACTAATGTCACGCTCTTGGTACATTTCATGAGCTCAAGTTCGGTGCCAGAGCCGCGCAGCTAAAGAAAAGCCTAAAAGTTAGTATGAGGCTGAAGTAAATGAACCCAGAGGCTCCAATTTTAAAGAAAAGGAATTTACACTGAGAATCTGTTCAAACCATAGCGTCCAGCTCTCCCAGCATCTTCTGACCAGGGAGGCTGCTGGGGTCTGGGTCAGTCCCAGCTCTGCCCTAACTCCCACAGCAGCATCCAGGCACATCATGTTACACTGGGGCTGTTAGTCATTAAAAGTGTCCAGG
Source organism: Zapornia atra (assembly GCA_013400835.1). NCBI lineage: Eukaryota > Metazoa > Chordata > Aves > Gruiformes > Rallidae > Zapornia > Zapornia atra. Next base: position 262,532 of record VZTU01009610.1, read on the forward strand.
CTCACACAGGGCACAGACGCTGTGCCTTGGTTTTGGCTGAGAAAGCCTGATGAGAAATCAAACTGCAGCCTGGGGATACAGGGGTGAGAACTGCCTTAGACATCACAGGGACTATCCCAAATGCATCCTGCCACTGGCTTTGGTCTGTTACTGCGATATGTAAGCCCGGTCCAGCCTGCAGACTTGTTACTCTATACAGTGTAATGACCTTATCACCACCTACAGTTACCTGAAAGGAGGTTGTAGAGAGGTGGGAGATGGTCTCTTCAGCCAGGTGACAGGAGATGGGACAAGGGGAAATGGCACTAAGATGTGCCAGGGCAGGGTCAGATTAGATGTTAGGGAAAAGTTCTTCACTGGAAGTTGTCAGGGCCTGGCACAGGATGCTCAGGGAGGGGGTTGAGTCACCAACCCTGGACATGTTTAAAAAAAAAAAAAGGGTAGATGAGTTACTTAGGAATATGGTTTAGCATAGGACAGGAACGGTTGGACACAATCTTAAAGGTCTGTTCCAACCTAGTGATTCTGTGATTACAAGTCTTGGAGTCCTCACAGGACAAATCACCCCTTGCAGCACACACACACACACACTGCCCATCACAAAAGAGGGCTTCCCACAGGTTCACCTCTGCTTCTCACCCCAAATCATCCAAGCAGGCTGCTATTAAGCCTGTAACCTTCGCTAGCAAAGCAGGGAGCTCAGGAGGCTTTAGATGCATGCCCTCTCACTCCAGTTACTGGCAGCCTTGCTCCTGGAGGTGCCAATGGCAGCATCATGAAAGACCATTTTGTTTAAATGCTTAAATAAACTTTTTACAGCAGACTACTGGGCTTTCAGGCCAAACTTAGAGTTACCCAGGGCAGGTGAGGGGGAAATCTTAGAGCTCAAAATCCCTCTTTCTTTTAAGAAAGAGGTGAGAGAAGTTTGAGTTGGGTTTTTTTTTTGTCTAAAAATAAATAAATCAATCCCACAAGTCATCATTTTTCTCAGCACATCTTTCCCACACAGTCCTGCCACGGGCTCCTGGCCTTCCCTATGGAGCTGGCTTTCAGGGACAAGACACCCCTCAACCAAGTCATTACCCGCTCCATTAATCTACCAACAGGGACCACTTATGGCAAAGGCTTTTACAGCCAGCCATCAGGTGGGGGAGGACCACGGGAGAGCAAAGCTCATCAGAAGCAGATCAGCCATCCCACAACAATCATTTTTGGTCACTACCAAATCCACAAACTGGATTTGAACTAGTGACCTCCAGCAAGTGTGTCAATCCCCTGAGCCCCCCCACAAGCTTCCCCCTGTAAAGGTTTTTATTCTAACCGGTGACTCGGTGCACGTCTCAGCCCTTCCTCTCCCTGTCACTTTACGTCCCAGCACTGACATATGGTTGAACCTATATCCTTCCTCCGCTTCCTTTCTCGTTGCTAAATGTCCAGTAGGATTGCACAAAAGCACCCAACAGGAAAGGTCAAGCTCAGTTTCATGCCTGAGGTCTAGGATTACATCAAGTCCTTAACGTTCGCCTGTCCTTAGCATCGAGCGAGCACTTCCCAGATTCAGCCCAGTCACAGACAACGCAACACAATCATTTTCACTTGGGTTCGCCCTACTCTCTCCTTTAAAAACCCCACCAGATCATTCCCACAACCCTGCAGGGAGCCAGCTGAACGCAACTACACGGACAGAGACCTACAGAGCTGCCAAAGGCAAAATTGAGGCTTGCCAAAACTGTCTCCAGCTTGTGTTTGCAATTCACTACGATATTATCGGTGAAAGAACTCAGCCTGGAAAAGGCTTTGAACATTTCCAAGCAGCTAGAGAGCTCGCTCAGATTGTTCAAACTTGGAGTAGAAATCAACGTGGAACAAACAAAAACAAACAAACAAAAAGCCCTCCTAAAAAAACACAACCCACAAGCTTTTGATGAAAATGTTTAAGAGGAGATCTGACATGAAGGGATTTAATCAAAGTCCACGCAGTAATAACACGCTCAACTTATTGATATGCTTAAAAGGCTCCTGTTTCACGAGCATAATGAATCTGTACAATCCTCTCATGGAATAAGATGTATCCTTAGGTTTGGGCCTTGGATTAAAACTTCCAGATCACAGAATCACACAGAACATTAGGAGTTGGAAGGGACCTCAAAAGCTCATTTGGTCCAACCCCCCTGCCAGAGCAGGATCACCTAGACTAAATCCCACAGGATGCATCCAGGAGGGGTTTGAACATCTCCAACGGAGGAGATTCCACAACCACTCTGGGCAGCCTGTCCCAGGGCTCTGTCACCCTCACAGTGAAAGAGTTCCTTCTTACATTCACATGGAACTTCCTCTGCTCCAGCTTGCACCCGTTGCCCCTTGTCCTATCACTGGCCTTCACTGATAAGAGCCTGGCTCTGTCCTCCTGACTCTCACCCTTTACCCATTTTTGGTTTGGATGTCACCAAGCCTTAACTAGAACCAAGATTTTAGCCCCAAGTCTTCAAGAAATACCTTACCCACGGGTAAGCCCTGCTCAAGCAAGCTGAGACAGAGGCAAGGTGCTTCGATTTGCCCCTCTTGACTTCCCTTAGTGGAGACCTTGCTATGCCCACACTGATCTTATCAACTGAGGTCTCCACAAAACACTTACCACAGCGATCCTGAAGCAGAAACATTAGGCAATATTGCACCAGCAATGCCCATCGCATTTCCTTTCTCTACCTGCTCCTCCAGCCATCCCTGGAGGGGGTTGTTCCCCTCCCTGGCTCCCAAGGGCTCTGCACCCTGCTGCAGATGATGAGCGCTATTATTTAACCTGGACTGACTTCTCATGGGAGCAATTAAAGTCTTTAAGACCTTACCTGTGTTTCACCAGAAGTCTTCTCATTAAAATGGTTACTCAGATGTTCCTGAGCCTAAAACCATTAAGGTGCAAAGGAAACAATCATCTGCCTCTTTTTTTAACATGGCTAAAGCTACTCACAATAAAAAGGGAATATAATCAAAACAGGATTATCATTTCAGATTAATCAAGTAATTTGATTAACTGGGGTTGGACTATCTCTGAAGGTCCCTTCCAACCCCTACAATTCCGTTGAGTAATAATTAAACCATCTCCAATCCTGTGATCAAGCCACTTACTTGCTAACTTCTTCATCAACTTAGGCTGAGCTCAAATCACATCTCTCCTGTCACAGGCAGCAGCCAGCTGAGCAAAGCAAGTACAACCAAATGCTGGAGAGGACCCAAAGACATTCAGCCTCAGTAAAGAAGCTGTGGGTGTCACCTCTCCCCCCTTTCAGGCACCTGGCAGAAACGAGCACGTCCAGAAGCTGCAGGTTGTGGCAGAGCTCAAGTAGCTGAGATAGCAAAGGTCTCCCATAGTGATATGAGAGAGGAAGCTCCATATGGAAAATTTCAATTCTGCAACGTGTTTACTTGCCAAATAGTGGGAATACAGGAGGTATGGCATCCAGTCACAAAATTACAGGGCCAAAGGCTGCTCTAGAAATATAAAGCCAGTGTTAGTGTAACGTTAAAGCTCCAACAGACAAGCTTAAATAGCTCGCCAGCCAAGGCAAGGATGTACAGCCACCGAGCAGATTGCACAGGCCCTGGAAGAGAAGGACCTCCCCAGAATAAAGGTCTGGCTCTGCCCCCTCTGCAAGCTATCCTCAAGAGGCAAGTGTTGCATACTTCTGACCTAGGAGGCACTGCATCACCAAAGAGGAGGGCTCAGGAGCGAGCTGCACAAAAATTATTTTCCCTTATCTTCCCTACAGAGGGGATTACTCCTCCTCAGTGTAGAGCACTTCAAATAACAAAGACTGGGGGGAACAAGATACAGCACATACACAGTGTTTTAATATCTGCACACAGGGCACTACGCATCTGCTTGTGCTCTCAGCCTCCAAGGTGATGTTGGTGGACTGCCCGGCCAAGGCCATATGGACATCACGAGTCTCAGGACCACCTCCTTCCTACTGAAGGTGCACTGCAGCTTGAATATCATTACAGGAACATCTAACAGCTCTCTGTACCTACAGTCATCTTCACCTTGGGGATAGGGAAAAAGGATGCAAATACCTGTAGTTATTTTAAAAATTAAAATGAGTAGTTAGTCCTGGCCAAGTTGGACCTAAATGGACCCTCAAAAGGAGATGCTGCCCTCACTGCCAATCAGTGATCAACAGGTACCTGAAGCAGCTAGAGAAAGGTAACTGCCCTAGCTACAAAGCGGCACTAGGGCTGGTCTTTCAACAGCCAGCCACTCCAAACACACTTATGCAAACACAAGTGGGTGGGAGCTGTCAGAAGTGGTCAGGGGTGCATTGCTGGGAGAGGGCACGGACCCCTTGTCCAGTGGCAGCAGATGCTTGGGTTACTCAGACATGATAACAAAGAATAGATACATTGATAACACCTGAGCATCCTACCAGAAGTTCCTGAAGAACCAATGCTACGCATCTTTCAGATGAACAGAATTAATATCATCATAAAGCTACAGATTTCTTCTTTTTTAAGTATTTTACTAATTTTTCATTTCTATCACCTGAAACCCCAGGGGGAGGAGCTACACAGCCCTGCACTGTGGGTCATGAAAACTCCAGGAAGGCAAGGGGAGGGAAAGAGCTCTAGAAAAATATAAGCTCTTCCATCCAGTCTTTCTCCATGAAAGATGTAAGATAAAAATAAAGACTTGGTGGTAAACATGGGCTGGTGAGATTGAGTGTTATTACTCAAACAATGGGCCTAATCCTGGAATGCGCTGAGCACATCTTTAACCTTCCCCAGCTTCTCCAGCCGGCATTGACAATGCTGTCAGGAACCGAGGAGGACGCGCTTCCCACAGAGAGAGCCCAGTCCAGACTTGTCAAAGATTGTTCAGTTTAAGCTCCCCCAAAACTGATAGTTTTGGGTTTGATTAAAAAACCAGCAACAGTGAGGGAAAGCTCAGCCTTCCTCAGAAAGGAAAGGGAGCAAGGACTTATCTAAGCCCCTACCCCCTTTTTGGTTTTGCTCAAATGGGTCAGCTTTTACTTTTCTATAAAAATATAAGTTGTATAAGAGTAATGGACTTGTAGCCAACTCCAGGAGCAATAAACAAACCAGGGATCTGTTCTCACTTTGAGCACACATTGACTTCAGGAAGAGCTACAGACACTTCATATGCTACGGACACGTTGGGAAGTTCAAGGCAGTGACTTCCAGCTACCTAAATGGTAAATTAATCCACATTAACAGCAAATAAAACACTGTTTTATTCAAGGCCAATGAATTTATTAGCCAGGAGAAAAGTGGTGGTGAGAAGAGGAGGTTAAAATGACATTCAACCTCTACAGACTCCAGGCAGCAGAAGACACACTCTTGACTCACAACATTAACTGAGGCCAGGCAGACTCCCAGTCCACCTGGGAAGCATTAATGGTTTTGCCTTCACTTTGGGTGAATTTTGCTGAAAGAACCTTTGCAAAAAATTCCAGAAACCCTTGAAACAAGAAAGAGGTACTTAAAAGATTAAGAGACCTCTCCCTTCAAGTCAGACCTCTGTTCCTGGATAAAAACCAAACAAACTACATGTTTGTGCTACCCTTCCTGAAACTGCAACAGCTGCTAAAATTAGGAGAGCTGTTGCTGCAAAACCCACAAAGGAGTTAAGATCTTGGTTATAAAGCTTCCCAACCCATCACCCATTGTGTGATAAAAATCTTCCTAAGTAGGCACTCTGTCCTTTGCTCTCAAGCACCTTCTTTAATTGTGTCTTTGACTAAGAGCAAATCACTCTGCCTTTTAATATCAAGTTTGATTAAGTTAATCTTGGTGTGGTATCATGAAATAATATTTACTGCTCTCCAATAATTTATGTAAATAGCTTCCCCTTTCACCCCAGCCATACAGGATGACAGGTGATTCAGCAGCGCTGCTGCTCCACATGCATATCTGTGGCCAACACGCATGCCTTTACACCCTCCCTCCATAGAGCACCTAATGGATCAAGCCACTGAGTTAGTAACACATATGGCTCCATGACAAAGACCAAGTCCACCTTCCTCTTTGGCCTCAACCTCCCACCTGCTCAAAAACTGAACAAAAAAGTGCTTTTAAATGTTTTTCAAAAAAAAAAACCCCAACCCAACCCAGCCTTCAGACAGTCACTATTATTGACCTTTGCTGCTAAGAAGCACAGCCCACCGCACAAGGAGCCACCACATTAACTTCCAACAGGCTGATGTATCACACTTGATGACCTGAACTCAAAATAAGCACACTCAGACAAATTAACGCCACATCACCACCACAGCCACCACTGCTCCTCTCAGATTTAAGAAGAGCTTGAAGTCAATACAGACAGGATGAGATAAGGAGGGAGATAGGAGGAACCACATGCAAGTAAATAACCACCTGCAATCACAAGTGACTTGCCAGCAAGGAAGTCCAAGCCAGAGACAAAGTTCTCGAGGCCTCAGACAGCAGTTGTGCTTGAAGACACAGCATGGCAAAAGGAGACAACCCAAACTCCATCCCTTGGAGTTGAGGTCTGCAGGGGAGCTTGACACCACCAGAGTGGAGCAGAAGTTCTACAATAAACAAGCCTTAGTCATCTCTGTCCTCAAGATGTGCCATGGTTTTCAACAAGCCAATATCTGCACAAGTAGGAGACCCTCCACCCAACCCATGGCTTGCACAGAGTCACCATGAGCCTCATCAGCAGTTGGATGGGGAGCACAGGTAGAGGACAAGTGAAGGGTTGCTGAAATAGTGGTCAGAGTGACTGATCTGTGTTCTTGCTTGCGAGAGACTGCAACGCTTCTCCAGCTACATGTGAGCTGCCAGCAGGGTTTCCTATCCCGCATCATTTCCAACACTCTCCATGGGGAACACTCCCCATAGCACCAATCTCCACCTGCCCAATCGCACCACCCAACCTCCCATGATTTTGAACAACATTTCAAACACCATCATACCCATAACAGCCACAAACACAGCAACCATTACATGCTTCTGCCTCAGAACAGCTTCCACCCCATCACAACTCTGAATATGTACAAGATGTTTTGTTGGGGGGTGGGGGGTGGGCAGTGAGGAGGGTTTAAGTTGCATTTTCTGGGCATGTATTTACAAGGCAAGGCACTTTGGAGCAGGCACCTATTGACTTGAGAGAGGGTCAGAAAATAAGTCAAGGAGAAAGCAGTGCATTTTTATTCTTCTGACTTCATCTACAATAGCTCACGTCCCTTGATTCCTTCCTTAGAGAGAGTTTAAGGCTTGTATAAGATTGCTAGAAGCCTGAAATCCTTTCTGCACATAAAACACAACGCAGCTGCTGGAAAGGCAGTTTTCCTCCTGTTATCACATCCCCACAACACAACCCATTTCTTGCAGAAGCAGCTTCCAGGACTGTTTGTAACTCATCTCTGCAAATAAGAACGCCAATTAGTGTCCAGCGCAACGATGATGTGTATGATCGTGAGGAAGAAAGCAAGAGAGGACAGCTGTCCCCCTAGAAACTCGATTGAGATTACCTACTCATTAGTACCAGACCATCTAAACAGCCACCAGATGGTAACAACTTCCAGTCAATAATGTGACAGGTTTTGCAATCAACAAATCCCTTTGCAGAAACAGGGCAGGACAAATCTTAGCGCCTGAGCACTTGGGCCAACTGGTGAAAGGCACCGGAGAAGCTTGGCAGCAGCTGTAGGCAGGGTTTGCCTGCGCTTGTTCAGCCCAGTAGTGATGGGTTGGGTGTCAGGCAAGCACACGTAGAGCTAAAGCAGATTTGGGATGGTCAGAGCTTAACTGAGGACCTTGGAGTAATTCCCATCCTTCCCCTCTTGTGCTGTGGTGTCCTCCAGTGACACAAGCTTAATGATGCTTTCTGTATTTTGCAGCATATTTTTGGGTCTATTGGTGAGTGTAGTTGCAGCCTAGATTCTGGTATCTAACAGAACATCTAAAGCATCTCTCAACTCAAGTAATATTGCTACAGATGTCTGCACTCTATACAAGCAACTGTGTATTAGTAACTCCAGCTGGAGGGAGGACCTGGAAAGGCAACATCCAGCCTGTGCTAAGGTTTGCAGTAAGGCACGGTTACTCCATCTTACTCCCAGCACCAGAGTATTTGTCATCCTTCTGAATGCCACAAAGGCTGGCTGCTCTAAAGCAAATATCCTCCCATCCCAGTGATCACAAGCAAGTTTAAATAGATCACTCAGTGTTTGGAGCAAGCATCCTCTCCGTGAAAAGCCCTGTAATATTGAGACTGCATTTTTACAGGACTTGGAAATAAACAGAAGGGAAAGTTCTGGAAAAACACCTGCATCACATTTGGTCTGGATGGGGGGGGGTGTGTGTGTGTGTGTTTGTCCCTTCCTTCTCTGTCTAGGGCTCATTTCAACCTTTCTGCATCTTACCTCAAGATTTTTGTGGGTTATGACTTCTGATTTCACTGAACAGTCTGTGCTTGCACAGCCCATGAAAGCCAGCAGAAAGATCTTCACCAGCTCCAGGGGGTTTTGGATCAAGACCTCTACGCACAATCTCTATACAAATGCAGAGAGCTACTGTCATGGAGCATAGCTATATGAAGACTCCTATCAGACCTCCAAGCCCGCCCAAGAAAGACCTCTTGTGGAAAAAGAGACAAACATCTGCAAGGTCTGAAGGGGATTGTCCCACACTGAGCTGCAGGGCATCAAGTTCAGATTACCACTGGGGTGAATGCAAGATGTCCTCCAGCAAAACCCAGGTCTCAGCCGTGTAACCCAGTTATAACTGTTAGCAGCAACAGTGTTATCTCCTGATCAACAAGTCCATTGGGCACAGGGCTGAAAAACAACCAGAATGTTCTGTACATCTGAAAGATGCTTCATGCTCAAGGGCTTTCCACAGAGCGATGTTTAAATAGGCATTGCAAAAGTGAAAGGGAGCACACGGCTCGCTACAGACTCAAACCAAACAGGAGTCTCTAACTTCTGGCATCAAGTTGACCCATCAGAGACACCACCACACTCCCCCCACCCCCCCCCACTGCACCTGAAAGCTGCAGCTGGGATCAGGACTGATCACTTGACATATCACTTAAACAGGTAGAAACATGCACCAGGATGACCTACATACAAGCTCCGACCAGCTCCTTTAAGGTCACAGGAGACCTCAAACAAGGTCTACTACCATGCACAGAATAAGATCAGGTAAAGGCAATTTCTACCTGCTGGGCTATGAGGAGATGGTTCTCCTTGCACTGCCTTTACTTGCCCAGGAGGAAGGAGGTGAGGTCTGTAGGAAGTCTTTGAAGTGATTTTCTCTTCCCAAAAACTTAAAAACAAGGTGTTTTTTAAGGCAACAGGGAAAAAGGGCAGTGGGGCTGCTTTCTGCAAAGCATTTCTCAAAATATAAAAGTTAAAACCCCCCATCTGAATTATCCTAGAGCTGTCCTCTACAAAGAGGACAGGAGCACAGTGGAAAGCAGATAAAACTGCGCACGCAGTGAGACTTGGAATCACCGTGTCCACAACGATGCTGTGAAGAGTACAGACAAGCTCAGAAGAGGGGAGAGCCTGAGGCTCGACTGATCACCTCCCATGTGAGCTTTTAGCTTCACCTTTTAGAGCCAGCACGATCAGACCACTGAAGCTCAGCCTGCTTTTTGGGTCACACAGGCAGGCAGAGGAGCTCTGGGAAGGCCTAATCCTGGCCCCTGGGGAGCGAGGCTAGAAGCCCATCTGCTCTCCCTCACAACATGAGCACAAACTGTCCAGAGAGGTTGTGGAGTCTCCTTCTCCAGAGACATCCAAAACCCATCTGGATTCATTCCTGTGTGACCTAATCTATGTGATCCTGCTCTGGCAAGGGGGCTGGGCTAGATGGTCTTCGGAGGTCCCTTCCAACTCCTACCGTCCTGTGTGATTCTGTGCCCCAGCCCCATCCACGAAAAGGCACACATGCCAAACCTTGCTTACAGCAGTGACCTCGGGAAAAAAGGCTACAAGAGGTTGCTTGGCTTTGCACGCAGCCGGGTGCAAACACCCACTTCACTGGGTGGCAGAGGTGGAAGTTGCACACGCAAAGGCAACCTGAGGCAGGGTCACGTAAGAGCCCTGGGGAAGCCTGGGCTGTGCCGGTCTCCCCCATGCAGGCCCTCAGCACCAGCAGGATTGGGATCTCACCCTGCAACTCCAACTACAGGTACCTCCACGGGCATTGCAACACAAGGCTGCGCTTCTGCCAACGTGGCCCCGTGAAGACTCATACCTCCAGACTTTCACACAGCAAATGACTGCTAGCCAAGCCATAAACCTCCTTAAAAAGCCATAGAGCTTCACAAAAGCCTTCTCTTAATAGATTATTTGCACCAGCCCTGCAGTTTCAGCAAGCGATAGACTGTCATAAAACCCATTCTCATGCTATTTCAAAACTCCTCATCAACACTCGCCGCTGCCCTGCTCGGGTTTTATTTGCCACATTACCTGAACGAGAAGGGTACGTTCCAGTTGCACAAAATGCAAACGGGGAGCCCGGGGCCATTTTACCACCCACACAGTTAATTACACCTTTGACAGCCAGCGCAGGGCTGGGTGTAGAGGATCCAAGCCCTCCTGCGGCTAGCAGAGACACGAAGACCGGTTGGCACCGGAATGCACGTCCCACCAGCGCCTTGTATCACAAGCTGGGAGAGAGACATGTGTTAATTTTTGCAGATTGGGTGTTCATAAGCCTTAATGGAATTTCTTCCCTCCCTCCTCCCAGTCTCCAAAGCTCCCACGCTCCAAGACTCTTTTTTCCCTGCATAGGTTCCTTTGACACAAACTTGGCACAGGAGGTAAAGTTTTTAAGCTTGGACTGTCAACGAGTTGAAGGTGCACAAAATTATTTCAGATGCCAAGGAGAACAGCTCAGATAGTCGTAGCCTGGTTTTGCCATCTGAGCTTTGATCCACTGTGTTCCTCTTCCCTTCCCTCGTATGCTTCCAGGTGAACGTCTTTCTTTTCACCAACCCTACCAAGCTTGAAGGCAGAAGCAATGCCTGCTGTAGAGAAAGAAAAATAAACATTGGGCTGCTAAAAGCCTGTATTTATGGTGCTTCTAGAGTTTGGTTTCAGCGGTCTGCTCCCCTTCACTTGAGCCTGCTTTCTCCAAGTCATTGCTCTCCCAATCATTCATCTCAATCTCTGATAAATTATGCTTTATTTGTGTTTCCTGTACAGCAATCTCATTCTGAAGGAAGTTCAGTGTGCCTGCACAATTTTCTTCAGCTGTGAACGTGGAGGGCACAGAAGAATTAAGGAAAAAAAAATATAACCCTTCTAAATAAAGAGCCTACTTTATTAACTGCTAATTGAGAGCTACATGGCTCTTAATACTGAAAACATATTTCTAATAGTACAGGGGATGCAGGATACAAAAGCCCTTGTCAGCTCAGTCTTTTAAAAAGTAGTAATGCAGTTGGCGTTCCACATACATAATATCATACCAGGGAAAGGAGAAGACAATATGAAGTTACCCCGAACTTTTGCCTTGGCTGCCTGCCACTACTTGCTGAGGTTCATGTGTGTTTGCTGTCATTGGGCTTGTCCTCTCTGGCAGAGGCTTGGGGAGTGGTGGGAAGAGATGATAGGAGAAAATGTTGACAGCTACCCTAAGTCTATAATTGACTAACGCAGCCACTTACCAAGCGTTACTGCTCCAAGAGGAGTGTTCGAGGTAAACTGGGTTACTTAGAGTAACCTAAACCACAGGTTATTCACCATTAAGGTTTCCCCATCCTCTCTGCCCCCAGCTACACTGAAGCTCCAGCAGACATGCCACGGACACACAGACATGCCATGGACACCCAGACTTGCGATTTCTGGTGCAGCAGGAAAGAGGACATGCTCACACATGTGGGAAGAGACCTGCAGGTCCCACCAACAGCTGGGGAGCTTCACCACGCCCTGGGGCCTCCAACCCTCCCAACCAAGAGGAAACCCAGACCCAGCACCGCCACTGCTTCCTCCAGGCATCACAAATCTTCCCCAGCAGCAAACAACAGATCCCACCTGGTTTATTTAATTCTACCTGTGCACTTCATATATAAGTCAGCACTGGAACTCAGTGGAAAGACACCAACCCAAGTGCCACCTTTGCTCAGGGGCAATGATGGGTCATGCTCTGTTTGCTTGGCAGACCTGTTGGGAACCTGCATTGCCCCAAAACCATTAGGAGAGGCTGCTACTGTGAATTCACAAGGCGCTTGAATAAACTCTCAGGCTTTACTGATGCAACCCCACTGCCCCATGCTTCCAGACACATTGCCTAAGAGTCAGCATTTTGGCCAATGGACCTAGGCTGACCACACAGGCATTTCCTGGAACAGTAGATCAGCCCCTTACTTTCTAGGAAACATCCCAAGAAACAGCAAGGGGAGAGAGGGGAGGAAGATCATGGTCTTATGGACGTCAGTGGGACATTTCCCACCATGGTTTTTCTCTTAGACTCGATCCCCCGCAAAGACAAGCCAAGCCAACAACTACTTTAAGACCCTCAAGCTTTATATACTTTTATTCCTAAACTAACAGAGAAAAGTTACTCTTCCCAGGCTGAAAATAGGCACCACAGCCTTTGCCAAAACCACTTCCATGGAGCTGTACAAGCAGGCTCTCAGCACTGAAGGCAACAGGGCCCCATCACAGGCTACACCCAGTGGTACTGACATCGAGGAAAAAATTACCAGCAGCACTCAATTTTAGACTTCCCTTCAGGAGTTACTACTTGAGTAACACGAGCCTATACAGGGTAAATTTATTTTTTTTATTGGATGCCTAGAAACAGGCATTCCTGTACCAGTTTAACCATCCTATTGCCAGCAAAATTATGCTTCATCTCAAGTGAGATTAACACCCAGAATATTACTTCAGATGCCACAGTTTGGGTCAGGCATCCAGCTAAACACGCTCCAGTTTGAGCTTGAAATACCCTACACCCCTATTCGGATGTGTGAACAATAACCTACACTGAGGATAAATCTTGAGAAATCTGATGGAATTAACTCAGATTTCAATGCAAAGTTTTATGAGGTTATAAAAGCTAAAAAGAAACTCTGAAGAACACTTTTTTCCTGGTAATTCCCCCAGCTCAGCGTAGCACCAAGACAAAGTAATTCATCCCAAATGGAGCTGGGACTCTGCCACAACATCTTGGGATGGATCCAGGTCTGTTTCCCACTTCTTTGGGGTGATAAAACACTGGGGTTCACCGCAACCCAGAAGCAAAGAGGGGCGCAGAGGTCACATTCAGATGTAAGCCTGCACCTCAGCTGTCCCGTGAGAAGGGCCAGGTGTTGGTACAAGGAGCCCTGGTCCTCAACCACTGCCGAGCTGTTCACCACTCCCTAGGCTATCATGTATATGCTTGTCCCACACATTAAAACAGAAGAAGTAATGCTTTCTCAGACCTCTGGATATTTCACTTCATCTCCATATCACTTTACCACCACCATAAATTAAGCAGTCTCCCCCTTTCCTTCCCCAATATTTTATAAACTGCAGAAAGTTGGAGGTTTTTTTGGCCCAACAGCCTACATATATCCTATAATAAATGCCTCTCCTAACATTGCTTTACTTTATCAATATTGCTAGACTTCTTAATGGCACTCTAAGCTCCCGACTAACAAAATATATTATCTGTCATATTCTGTATTTATTTTTACTGTGAGGAACAATGATGCTCTATCATGACTAGCACGGGGTAACAGAGGTCAGAGCCCATTAATTGAAAAAACACGTGGGCCAACCGGCCAGTCCCACACCCTGATGGATTACCAGCACCCAACCACCGCTTTCTGGGGTTGTGACGTTATCCCTGCAAGAGGAGCACGGGCAGGTGACACCCTGTTTCTCTCTGGCTGGAAACAATACCTGAAGGAGATCACATAGCACATTATGGATGAGTTTTGGGGGAAAGGCAAAAAAAAACCAACCCGCAAAACCCCCCAAAAATAATATCTCCAGCCAGGGTAGTGCAAGGTTGGCTTGCCTTCAGGAAACGCCTGGTTGTATGCAGCAGCTGTGGTGCGAGTAGTACAACAAATTCACTTACTGAATGACAACAGCTTTATTGGCAAGCCAATTCAATTAAAGCCACTGCAACCAACAAAGTCGCAGGCAGCGCTCGCCGCATAACGAATATGGAATCATGCCTATGTTTCCCCAAGTGCCCTCAGCCCTCCCTGTCCCTCTGCATGAGAGGGAAAGGGATGAATGAATTAGGCTCAGATGATGGTAATTAATGGCTTGGCTGTCAGAGAGGCATTTTGTCAGCCCGGCGGTTGAAAGCTCCATATTACAGATAAAGTCCCAGCACTGCCCAGACAGGGCGACCCGCCTCCCGTAATGGTGGGAGCAGGAGAGAAGGAGGGTGGGAAGAGGGAAAAAGGGGGGGGGGCAGCACTGTTGGTTTGCATTGATCAACGTTGCACGGGATTGATNTGGGAGCAGGAGAGAAGGAGGGTGGGAAGAGGGAAAAAGGGGGGGGGGGCAGCACTGCTGGTTTGCATTGATCAACGTTGCACGGTATTGATAGGTAAATAATATCTTCATTTTTCATTTTCACCAAACATATCCTTCGGGCTATGGTTACGGGAGCTCTGACATGAGCTTATTAAGAAAAAAGTATCCTTAATGCTGGGCTATAAACAAAACAAATATTCTTATAAAATATACATAAGAATTCATTTTAGCCTTTGGTAAAATAGATAAAAACCTGGATTTTTTTTTTTTTAAACACTAGAAGTTTGTTTTCTAAGGCAACATTTCATTTGAGACTTCCCCCCCCTGCACACACATGCAGGAGACTGATTTTTCTACCGTTGCTGAAATTACCCAGGTTCCATCATCTTCTGTAGCATGACAAATGATCGATTGGTCCCGCTCAGCTAAAAGGATGGGGTAACACTTTCCCCAAATTTTGGTAAGGAAAGAATCGAGCCTTAAGTGCCAAGCTCTCCAAACACCTTGCAAAGCTTCTCTCCAACTCATTTACAGATAAGGAGGGGGAACCCAAAACAGAAAGAGGGTACCAAAAGCTCCTGGGCAAAACCCTGTTATGCCAAAGACATGGGGGGTTCAGTAACACAGCAAGGGGGGAGTGTCAGGCCATCACCCAAACCTGTGCATCCAGGGACCTGAGGCCAGAGAGCGCGCCTCGTCTCGAGGCTGGTGGTACCCTACCTCTACCCTTTGCAGCATCCCCCTTGCCACAAAGTGGAAGTGGAATTCATTAATCTCACTTTTTCCTCCCATGATGCCTCCTCACCCTCCTTCCCCCATCCTCGCTTCCAAAGACCCAACATAAGCTCAGAAGCCCTCAGAACTCCCCTTAGCCTCACGTCCCTTTTTAACATGGAGCAGAGGCAAATGGAATTCAAAGCAGCCACCAGGAAGCACAGAGTGTTTCTGGGCCTTTTTTCAAGTTGTGTGTTATGAAATAAAATCTCCTCTTTTCAGAGCACACCAGTGTAATTGCCTGGCTGCTTTCTGTGTCAAAGTGACCAATACTTTCTGCGCCTCTGGGAATGTAAAACTGAAGAAAACATCACTCATTTGGACATTCATTATGTGACTCGTTATTGTACATTAAACATTTGTATCCTTAAAATAATGGCCTCGCCATTACCAGCCACAAGACTCCCACTTCTTGGTTTAGTTCAAAGATGAGGGCACTGCCAGAGCTCCAGCAGGGTGACACCCAACACTTAAGAGGACCATACTGCAGTGGAAAACATTTCTGGCTTGTTTGTGTCGCAGAAAACACACGCCTTTTCATTTCCAGACAGCATTTCAATATTCATTAAGCAGTAGACTAATGGCGCAATCCTTAATCACTCAAACAAGGACTGATGAGAGCAGCTCAGGGTCTGCAGGAGTCAGGGCTGATGTTTCAGTGGGCAGGTCTTTATCTTGCAATTCTCGCTGCTGGAGTTACTCAGAAGCTACAGCCTGGGTACCCTGTGCCAGAGGTGGAGGTGCAAGGGGAGAGGAAAGGGTGGCCAAAAGAACGTCAAGATACCCTTACTGTTTCCTCCAGGCCAACAGCAACCGCCTCACCTCAGGCCACCACCAAGCAATGGTGAGACCACGATGGATGGAACCAGGCCACTCTGGCTTGGGTGTGTAGCAGGACAGACACCTAACAGTGCAAAGTCACACTCTCCAGGTAAGTGACTCATTGCCTGGGAGATACAATCCTCAGGAAACCTCAGAGAAGGCCACAGCCACCCAGGCACTTTCAAACCAGTCCAGCCAGTCATAAGGTGGGCTTGCCAAAAAATGAGTAAAGCTGACCTTTGCTGGGACTTTCTGTGAGAAGGTTTGGAGGGAGGGGGAACAGAACAGGGCTGTGGTATCTTCAAGGACAAGGTGATAACTTCTCACCCAGGGAGAGGGAGGGACCACAAAGACTGGTGGTGTAGGAGACAGACCCTTGTGTCCCAAGGAGACCTGGGCTCAGCTCAGCACTGTGAAGACCCTGGACATACACCTGCTGGCACTGGATAAGCTTGCCCTACTGCTTCTGTGATGAGAAAAAAAGAAAGAAAAGATGTTCCCTGGGCTGGGTCCCCTGGCTGGAGCCAAACCCAGGGAGGGGATGAAGGCAGTAAAAAGACCAGGAACCAGAGGAGCTGGTCTCGCTTTGGTGCAGGACCAGCATCTGCTGTGCTTTCTTCTTTCACCCACCCAGTTACAGACAGGGCCAGCTGCAGGGGTCCCCCAGCTTCAAATCCTCCTGTCTACCTCCAGCCCCATCTCACCACTTACAGACCTGTGGAGGGAGGCCACTTCAATGACAAAATCCAGCAATTTGTCATTATCTGGCCTCCAGTCATCACATTTCTTCCACAAGCTTCCCTGCAACCTCCTCAAGGTAAAGAGGAATTAACCCATCGCGGTTTCATCCCTGACTCACCAGCAAGGGAAACACTCGTGATGGTACAAAGCTGCTCACCAGAGAGGTTAAATATCCCCCCTCTTCCAGCACTTACAAGAGACACTAATGTCCCCAGCTGACACAGTTTGGTGATTTTTATTAAATTTAGCAGTGCTAAGGTCCCCCAAATTAACTTCAACCCCCCAAGATAAACCTGCAGCAAACTAAGTCTTCTGCCCACTGTAGCACTAAAATAGACCCCTTCCCAAAAACCCTTGACTTATCAGGTATGGGGAAGAAAACCCTGCTTTTGCAAAGATAATGGAGAAACACATCTTCTCACAGTGAATGCACCAGCACAGACCATACCTCCAGCTCCAAAAAGCCACCACAAAATCCTGCACACTCATAGCGCCCAATCTATTCTTCTTGCATAGATGAAGGGCTTAGCTGAGCACACAGTGCCAGGGAGCACAGAGGCTTTCCAAAAACCTAATGTATAGTCCACACTAAGCTCTGCCCTCTGGCAAACGTGGGAGACAGACAGAGTGATATAACACACATTGCAAGTGCCATACTGTAAACAGGGGGAGATCCTCAAGAGATATAACACCTGTTTGCACAGAGCTACCACCCCAACACCAGGATGGATTGGAAGAGCCACAGCAGCCAGCAGCACACAGGTACCACTCACCTAGATCCTGAGAGCAGCTCTGCAGTGAAGGTCCAGTTCTCCCCATCAGGAACAATCCAAGGTGGTCACGTAGATGAGGAAGTCAAGACTAGCTGCCACCCAAGGCTCTGCATGCCACCTCACAGGTGAAGTTCAATAGGAAGCACCTCATAAAAAGCCTCCACCCTCTGTCAGCTAGGCAGCCACATCCTCTCTCTTCTCCCAGAGCAACACAGCTTGCTTTTGCAGAGTTCCTGCAGTAAGCTGACACTTCCAAGCACAGAATTTGCACTGTCCCAAAGGCTTTTTGAGCCAGGAGAGATGTTTTTCTGAGCCAGCCAAATGAAGCCTGCAGATATCACCTCCCAAGTCCAGCAGAGAAAAACAAAGCCAGCTCAGCTATAAGCATGAGGCCATGGTGTCCAAAGCAGACCCCAGGTGAAGACTGGTGTCACCCTCCTCTACGAGCCTCTCCCCACAGAAGCACAACCTGCTGCTGCTTCTCCTCCCAAGCTGAGCTCCAGCCCTTTGCTCCTCAGCTTGTTGTCAGCCATGCCTTTATCAGCTGCCTTGCAGATCATCAGGAACAGCTGGAGGAGGATGGGGCTGGGCTGAACCCACCTGCAGGCAGTCAGTGGATGGGCAGCACAGACACTGCTGAAGGCCGTTGCCACTCTGGGGCCCAGCAGGACTGCCTGGAATGGTTTTGGAGCAGCAAAGAGGGTTAGGGCCAGGTTTCCAAACCCTAGAAGGTGCAGCCTTGTCTCCTCTGTTCTCTCCACCTCCATCCCCATCCCTTGCTGCTCCTGGCCATGCCTAGGACAGTCAGAAGAGCCTGTAACCTGCAAGTGGTCCTGCTTGCTGGCATCACCCTTGGCTCATCCCTGATAGCAGAGCAGCTCCAGCCTCACTGATGTTCTCCTAACAGCAATAGCATGCTCCAGCATCCCTCCTACCCAAGTTTCCCAACTTAAATCATCCAAGGATGCTGCTGCTGTGTTTTGGGGGGGGGTGTGACTCCCTCTTTTTTCTGCCGCAGGAGATCACATTGCCAACTCAACAGTCCTTGTCACCCTACCCAGAAGAAACTCATCTGTAATACCAATAAATTTTTGCAAAGCATGGACTCGAGCTGAGCAGTGGGGAGGGCAAACTCCAGAATTTACATAATCTTCACCAAGGATTTGGGGTTTTTTTTAAGGCCTCATCATTAATTTCTCTAATAAATCATCTGGGACGTGGCCTGGTACGCGGGAATGAGTGCAACAAAGTGGATGGTGACCTGGGAGCTGCCATCTGTTAGGAACTCAGCAGGCGTCCCGTGGCACGGTACCGCGCACCACGCATCGCTACCCCGCCTCTTGTGCAACCACCAGGTTTCAACAGCACGAGATTTCGGTGGAAGGTCACCCAGAAGTTCTCCTCACTCGCCTCACGGCGAGAGAGAGATCTGCCCGGGCTTAAAGGGGGGAAAGGGGACACCCTGAGCGGTTCTGGGAGGGCTGTTCCTCATTGCTGGGCTCAGGGGTTTCCCCCCACACCCATCTGTAGCCCACAGATACAGCACGTGATCACAAGTTAGCTAACATCCTCTCTTCTTCTAAAAAATAAAGAAAATAAACAATGTGTGTATGGTTTAAGCAGAGCTTAGAGGGATCTAAGGACTCTGAAGTTATAGGAGATATTTATTTATAAGAAGCTTTTGCTAGACAAACTCCCTGGCCTCTTAGCAGCCCTGAAGAGACGGGGAGGGGGGGAAAGGGCAGAGCAGAAAGGCATGCTGAGGAAAAGTGATTTTTTTTCCATCAGACTCTCACATGTGCCAAATTATCCCTTAAACAGTGTCAGTAACGAGGCACCAGCTCACCACACTCCGCCCTAGGCTGCTCCTCTTCCCCGGGGTTGGCGTGGGGGGCTGGTTTTGGAGGGGCTGCTGGTTAACCATCAGAGGCTGAGTATCCGCAGGGCAGAGCCCAAATACCCCAGTAATTAACTATAGGTTAATCATATTTACTGCGGCTCTGTTGTTCCAAGATTCTCAGACAAAGACTAAATTCAAGAAAACTTAAAAAGAAACAGATCTTCAGAGCTGATTTATTGGTAATGCAATTAGGATGAGGGGGAGAATCTAATTACCAAGTACTCACACTTCTCCCCCCACACCCCTCCAGCTGATTTAAAGAGGAAGCTCTTGGTATAACAACTGCTTTCTGGGTTACTTTGCTTTTTAGCAGCACAGTCGTTGAAGCAGCTTTAGTGTTTTTTCAGCTGCATTTTTATGTCACTACTAAGAATGGGATGAAATGGTTTGGACATGTCAAGGGAGGGAGGGAAAGAAGTGATTGAGGTACTAACATGAAAAAACACCCCCCCCAAAATATTTCAGAGGAGCTAAAAATGCACCTGAGGCTGCGATGTGATTGAGGAGAGGCCAGAAGAACAGGTCATGCATGTGGCTGTCCCTCTGCTTCCCAGAAGTGCACGTAGGAAAGTGCTGATGGAGTGCCAGGACGGTTTGCCCTCAGGTCTATCCCATGCAGATACATAATTAAGATGGGAACCGGTGGCACAAACCCTCACGTTTAGCCCAGCTCGGTACTATGAGACTTTTTAAATCTGCAGCAGACATGGTACCAGGAGGTGCAGCTGGGCTTGGCTCTGGGTGGGCAACAGCCAGGCTGGAAGCCCCACGTCAGCAGATCCAGAGCTTTGGCAATTGACACACGTTCAGTAACACCAATGTGAAGAGTCTCTTGCATGCAGGAGGCTGCTTGGCTGCAGACCCTCGCAGCCACCCCAAACTCCCACCACAAGGACCCTGACTAGAGTGATGGCACGTCCATCCATTGCAAGAATCCCTTGCAGTTCAGAGCACTATGGTGTGTGCATCTTTGATTGCTGCTTATTGGTTACATCATCATGAGCCTTGGAAGACTGAGATGGATGTTACAAAGGCCTATGGCAGCTTCAGTGCGCTCAGTCTGGGGTTTCTTCATCATTTCAAGTATGGCAATACACAAGCAAGCACAAGTTGAGTCCCATCGCTAATGCGACCCATAAGAAGGGAGGAAATGGGGGTGCACTGGTTCCTTCCCAGCTGGGAGCAATAGTATTGACCTCTTTGGAGATGGGGAGTAGGTTTGGGGGGTGATGAAGAGAAAGGGAAGATGCTGAGCAGAGGTACCAGGCAGGATGCAGGTGATTGCTGCATGTACCTCTCCCACTGCCGAAACCCTTCCTCAGTCATCTGCTGCAAGAGCCTGACGCTGCTTGCAGGGAAGCAAAAAGGAGAAAGACAAAAAAAAGAAGCCCCAAAAACAAACACCAAAAATGCAACAAGACACCTCAAAAGCATTCCCACAGCCCTTCGCCAATCTACCTAAATCCTGACCTGGAAGAAAACACCCCACCTCATCCCAGGCTCCAGTGAGTCATGCCGAAACCTGCCGAGCAGTGCGGGGAGAAGAGCCCTGGCCACAGGGGGAGTGACGTGTCCCAGACAAGGTCATTGGCAGAGATCGTCCCCTTCCCATCTGTGCCTCCCTGTCCAGGAGGATTCCTCTCTACTCTTAACTGCAGTTTGAGGAAAAAAAATAAAATTTAAGGGAAAAAAAATAATTACATAGCATAAAGTATTTCCAGGAGACCAACTGCTCTTTCTCCCTCTGTAAATCCATCCAGTTCCAGGCTCCCCAGTACAAAAAAGACAGGGATCTCCTGGAAAGAGTTCGGCAGCTGAATGAACTGGGGCTGTTCAGCCTTGAGAAAAGACGACCGAGGGGGGATCTGATCAATGTTTATCAATATCTGAAGTGTGGGACACAGGGAAAATGGCCAGCCTCTTCTCACTGGTCTGTGGGGACAGGACAAGGGGCGATGGCCTCAAGTTGGGGCATAGGAAGTTCCACACCAACATGGGGAAGAACTTTTTCACAGTGAGGGTGAGGGAGCCCTGGGACAGGCTGCCCAGGTGGGTGTGTGGAGTCTCCTTCTCTGGAGATATTCAAGAACCATCACCATCTGGACGCCGACCTGTGCGACCTGTCCTAGGGAACAGGGGGGTTGGACTCGATCCAACTCCTATGGTTCTGTGACATTTCTTTACAACTCAAGGGGGAGTTGAGTCTCTTCCTTTAAAGAGGGATGTAACATTGTCTGCACGGGACAGGTCTCCTGTGCCAGCCCCCAGCCCAGGGATGAAGTCAGACCCCACATTTTCTTCACAGCAAGTGGGTGTAAAGGAGGGTGCAAGGAGAAGCGCCCCTGAAAGATCAGGCACCTGGGAGAGGCCAGCCCTTTGCTGGTGCTGATCCAGGGCCCCTTCTAGGCTTCAGTGGTGCAAACATCAGCGTTCCCTACCTGTGAAGGGCACAGGTGAGATACGAACACATCTGAACACTGAAGACTTCCCCAGGGTTGAAGACAGAGGCTGAATTTCAGGCATCACCAGCCCAGCAGCTGTAACCCCAGCACAGAGGCAGGCTGGGTTTGGGAGTGGGGGTGTGTGTGGATTATTTCTTTTTTTTTTTTATTAAAGCACAGCACTGTGTGATATCAAGCACTGCTCCCAAACATGGCCAGTGCCACACGTGGGCACAGACCCCCCCCATTCAATCTCCCAGGGAGCTTTTACAATCACTTTCACAACTCACTCACCACCAGGGTTTCGCTCTGTGCCGCGTCGCCCCTTATCGCGGCCCGGCCGCAGGAGAGCCAGCCAGCGCTGGGACGCAGAAAGACGTTTGTTACTCTCTCCACTGCAATTACCAACCACAAGGAAGAACATCCTTCCCCATTTCTCAGCCAAAAAGCTACGAAACCACAACCGCCTTCCCAGCGGCACCAGCGGCCGGCCACGGAGGAGCGGGAGGATATCCCCTGTGCAGATGTTTGGCCCTGCCACCCAGGCCATGGGTTTGCAGAGAGAAGCTGGGGAACCTGATAAAGCGTCCGGGTCGGAAGGATTTACAAGGCTCCTAATCCTAAATGAAAGGGAGGGGAAGGTCGGGGGTGGGGAAGCAGGGACAGGTTCCACAGTGAAGTGGGAAGTGGCATGGAAAAAATGCCTGGCTGAAAGTTTACCCCAGTAGTTCTGCTGGGAGCTTTCTCTCATCTTTCACCTTCCCACAAGTTCACTCGGAAAACCCTGAACGAAATTCCCCATCTATCTCCACAACAGTGCCTGTACTTTTGGTGCTCCATGGATTCAGGATGGGGCAGGGGGGCAAAGAGAGGCAAAAACCTCATAAGCCCCCATTATTTTTATAGCTATCCTCAAGAGGACTGCTGTGGCACAACCCACTATCAGAACAGGTTGTTTTGTTTGGTTGGGTTTTTTAAAATGGGTGTTTAACACAATGTGCAACAAGTGATAAACCCATCCACCCCCCACCCCCACCTCGGTGCAGCCCCCTGCCAGGGCTCAGCTGAGTGACAGCCCCATAAATACATCCAGCCTAACTAACCTCTGGCCCCATACAGCTGCCTAGCCGGTCCATTAACCCTGTTACGTGCTAAATTTATGATTCCTAAACAGGATAAAAGAAGCATATATTGGATTTATTCTCTTTATAAAGAAAATCCCAAACCCTCAGAGCGAGGAGTCCATATTTCTAAAGGGCTTGGCCAGCCTCACACCTGACAGTGGGCATCACCTACTGCTATTTTGTGGTCTTTGTTGGATGTGTACATCTGCATGGCTTTAAAAAGCAGCAATATTCCTTGCAAACAGTGGTTTGGAGACAAATGAGTATTCAAACATCCCAGAAGAGGGACAGGGAGGCAGCTGTGGGGTGAGAAACAGGCTGCAATGCATGGCGCAGACCTGGGCTGAGCTCAGCCCCTGTGGTCCAGCTGGAGATCAGGGCTTTCCTCAAGTGATTAACCCAACTGCAGGATAACCATGGTGTTTTGTACCCCAAAGCCCTGCTGCTGTGGCATGGGAGCAGAGCCTGACCCCAAAGTCAAGCGACAGGGCTGGATCCAGAGCCAGCAGCCCCCATCACATCCCAGTTTTTAACCTCTAATTGGAAATATGCTCTACAACTCCACAAAAATAAGTGACATTCTCTAATTCTTGAGTTCCAAATAAACTTATTTACCTGGTCTCCCTATTTTACCCAACCCTGGCTCAGGACTTTAACCTCTGGCACCTGGCAAACAACGAGGGAGGTGACAAGGGCAGTGATTATGTGTCTTCCAACTTCAAAGTAGGGGGAAGTAAGATAAAATAATTTTTAAAGGATCCTGAAAACAAGAAATGGGCAGAAAAACCCAGGCTGGGCAGATACGGTGAAGCCTCAGATCACTCCCAACATGAATAAGTGCCTCAAGCAAAGAGCCTAAAAGCCCTGTAGTCTCTTCACCAGACTAACCAGTAAACTGGCAGGCAGCATCACAGCGGCCCTGTTGCCCCCCCCAAAAGGAGATGCAACACCAAGGGTGAGGGGTGCGCAGAAACTCAAAACCCTCAGAAGGGGCCTCAACCAAGCGATTCTCCTTGACCTGCAGGACATCATTGTTGGCACTGAGACATGGACCAGGAGGTGTGCAGGGACTCAGCCAGCTGCTCCAGAGGCAAAATGCTTATAGTAGAAAGCTGGAAGTCCTCAGGCAGGTTCAGACACCATTTTACACCTTTGGAGACCCACCACAACACTGCTGGCTTTAGCTGCAGTCACCCCATCCAAACCCAGTGTGAACACACACACACCCTGCCCACAATAAGCACCAGCTACTACTTCTGCCAGCCAAACCACCACTCATCATCCTCATCTCTGCCTTCAGCAGCTTCTTTGTGGCCTGACTTACTTTCTCCTTCTTCTTTTAAAGTACACAGCCAGAAAAGCCCTCCACACAGGCCAACTTCAGAGATATTCCCCCTAGAAAAATTAAATACTCATAATGCTTTTTTTTTTTTTAAAGTGAATTGGGCCCCTTAATTTGCATCTTATAATAAGGATGTTATCATACTGGTTTATGGCTCAGCTCTTTAGCTTCTATCTCTCTGGGGCTAGATTTCCCCTCCTGAGTTCAATAGATGTCTGTGAACTAATGTAATTTTTTTAAATGCTTTTCTTCTGTATTAACATTCCAACCTTGCCCAGTTAAAGGTTTTACTTGCCAAATCATGGGGCACATTGGCTTTGGGGAGCCCAGCACCTTGTTTGCCAGCGTGGCTACAGAAGCCACCACAACCTGGGGTTAATCCCGGGCAGCAGGTGGAAACCTTCCTCACCTCCTCACACCGAGCCGAGCTCTCCAGCGTACTCCAGCTCTTACATTCAGCTTAATTATAAAACATTGTCACTCCAATATTAAAATAATGTTTAATACACAGAAGGGAATAAGCCAGCCTGGAAAAAATATGCATAATTTCCCTGTGCCTGCCCTGCCAGACACACACAATGAGCACTTCTCAGCTCCCAAGCCCAATGCTGGGAATACGCTTCCAAGAGCTTGTGTAAAGCCTTTAAAACCCAGGAGGCTCACCCCATCCTCACACTTTTCCAGGGGTGCCCATCCTCTGATTCCCTCACCCTAGGGAAGGGGAGCAGGGCTGGAATTTGTCCTCCTGTCCCCTTTTCCAGCCCTGTGCTCATCCCGGGCTGGGGGGGGTGGGGGGCGGGGAGTGGTCTCTGGGAGAGGAAAACAGCAACAACTCAACTAAATCCCAGAGGACGTTTTTAAACTTGCCCGAATTAGGGCCCAGGGGCAGATGCTCAGCGTTTCAAAACAGCCAGTCTCTGAAGGTGCTCAAACATGCCGCAGGCAGGAGAGATGTCAAAAATGCCAGCCCCCTGCTTTAATATACCCCAGGATCATTCATCACCTCCACACCTTGTTTTAGATTGCCAGGCTCTACTTTAAATAAGCATTTTCCTCTCCCCTCCCCTTTAATCGCTCGGGCTGTGGAAGGTGCTAGCTCTTCAGCAGGGGAGAGAGGGAAGGGAAAAAGAGTTAAAAGGAGATTTCAGGCAGCAGAAAGCCAACTGGAGTAGCCAGGTGCAAGGCAGCTCCCAAAGGGATGCTGCTCCCCAATGCCTCCAAATGGCAAAACCAAACCCCAGGGGACGGTGCCAGGGAAGAGGGCTACTGGGAAGAGAAGGTTAAACAAAGAGGTATTTTATCTGTGCTGGAGTTTGGGGTGCAGAGGTGATTGGGAAGAGTGGGGCAGGCAGAGTCCACACCACCCACTAATGGGGACTTTTCTGGAGACAAACCGGGGACAAGGGCTGCCAGAGGACAGCCTCGGCTGGCAGGGAAGGGGGGCCAGGGTGTCACCTGGCACTGCTCGCCAGTGGAGGACCATAAGAGGAGGTCAGGGAAAGGACAGACACACACATAAAGAAAAAACCAGATTTATTTAGGGCTCCATGCTGTACTCCCTCCCTGCCCAGAGTGTCCTGGGCTTGCAAGGGCATAGCTATTTAAAGAGTCAGGTCTGGCATCCCCATGGGCACTACAAACTCTGCTACAGATACTCAAAAAGCAAGTTCACAGCCCCATTTTCTGAAGCCTGCAGGTGTGCCTCCTGAGAGGCCCTCAGCCACCAACACCTTCACCCAACCTCTCACTCTAGACAGGGTGCAGACCCAGAGAAACCCGATGGACAGGGTTAAGCATCCCATGGATGCTCTGCCCACACACCTACCACTCGCCGGGGAGCATTAAAGGGTTGTCACGACCTGGTGCAGGTGGGACAGCTCATAGCTGCAGGCTTTTTGATGCATTGGTCTGGACAAGCTCCGGGAATCTTCTGCCAGCCCACAGGGACAATCCAGCAAGAGGGCACCACTTGTCAAGAGGACTCTGTCACCACAGCCAGTTCCAAATCAGGTCCCCAGGGTTCGACAAAGGTCTTAATGCTCCATCTAGACCTTCTCATTGAAGGGAAAAAAACAACTCACCTTGCCCGGGCATTTGAGGAGCTTAATTTAGCAACAACCATGCTGGGGGAAGAGGGAAGGTCCAAGAGTGTTGCCTTTTTCATTCCCCTTAGGTTTTAAGATGCTGTAGAACATGAAAATAACTTGAAAGGAAGTAGCCCCATTTTATTAATAGCAAGTATTTATTAGCCTCCTTGATTTACAGTATGTTTCTGAAAGTCATCAGTCCATCACATTCTTCAGCACGGGGGCTGAGTTGTTTTTCTTGGTCAACACAATATGGAATATAGATCTGAATATTAGAAGCCAAGTACAACCTTCATTTTGCATGCACATACCCCACCAACGGGAGGCCCGTAAATGAATCCTGTATAGCCCTTAGACACATGCAGTTTGCAGACATTTGGGGAGAGCTGGGAGCTTCTGTACATTGCCACTGGAAACCCAGAGCATCGTGGAAGTCACTAGGGAAGAGCCATCAGAGTTACAGCAACCTCAGAAAGCACCACAGCACGCACAACCCGGCCACCAAGAGAGGTGGGAGTCCACCTCGTGATCTTGCTTCTGGGTTTTGACATGGAAAGCAGTCTGTCCATCCGCCTCACCGCAGTATTTGATGCTCATGCAGCACAGACACCACCACCCACCCATTACCATCCCAATTTCCACATTTGTCCTTTTTCTCCCTCACCCAGGGGACTTTTGTCTGTCTAGCTGTCTGTCTGCACCACCTCTGCCCACTGGAGCTGTGGCTGAGCCAGCCCTTCCCAAGGGATCACCTCGTGCTCGTTATGGGAGGCCAGACAAAATTAAATTGGGGCCCACTGGTTCTGCCATCTGAACTTCATCACTGCTAAAGATGCAATAAAAGTAACAGCAACAACAAACAAGCCTCTACCAGATGTGTAACTCTATCCAGAGAGATTAAGGAACCAGGGTTGAATTTGGGGGGACAGGGGGAGTGGGGGGTTTAATCATGTTCCCCACTCCAGCTCCATCTTGCCTCAGGAATAATTATTTGGACCCCTGGAGAAGGCAAATTTTTTAAGGAGGTGACTTCTGGAGGGGAGAGGGAGTTCAAGGGGTACTGGAATAGAGGGACAACGAGGTTTTAATCGACTTGAAGCAGATAGAACATAAAGCTGAACGATTACACCTAATCAGGCCTGAAATGGGAAAGCTGGCAAGGGAAGCAGAGAATGACAGGAAGCAGAGAATGTGGCACTGCTCTCATTTTGGGGGAGTTGTTCAGCTTGCTCCTCAATAATAATTTATAGCAGGATCACAGGAAGCACCACAACAGAGCAGGGAGCCTGGAAAGGTGACTACATTTAGCAGGTCCTCCACCTCACCAGCAAAAATCCGCAGGTAAAGGATCCCCCCTGGCTTTCACCAGCACCCAGGCAGCCCAAGCACATGCAGCAAGAGAAGAATGGAGATGCAGAACTGAAGCAAACAGCATAGCTGATAAAACAACCTCCCAAGGAGGACTGTGCTTCCCCCACCCCAAATCTGGAGTCACATTGCTGCCCACCAACACCACAATGCTGCCGCTGGTCCCACGGGTCACCTAAGTGGGAGCCGGCAGAAAGCTGGAGTTGAAATAAAAGGGAAGCACTGGGGGAGATGGTGGGAGCAGTCTGAAGCGTTGCTGGAAATCCTGATGGGGTTTTATCTCTGTTTTCAGATCCCTTCTGGAGAGTTGGGGCCCAATACGCAGCCTGAAGCACGTTTGCTTCACCCCTCTGCAAAAGCTCACGGCCCAAACGCATCGGGAACCCAAAACGTGGATTATTTTGAAAGCAAAGTTTAAGTCAGACTTCACAGACAACTTGACCTTTGATGCGTTCTGGTACCACGGAAGTGTGCTGAGAAACAAAATACAGCACACAGTCCAATTGCCTTCAAGTTCAAAGGCAGATTTTTACACCCAAAAACTCAAAGCTAAGCTAGCTAATTCCCAGGAATCTCCCTCATCTCAGCCCCCTGGACTAGGAAAATAAGAGCTTTTCTTTTGCTTGTTGACAACTCCAAAACTTTGGGAGCTTTATTGTTACCAAGTCAAAACACACTTCGTTTTTTACCTCCGATGTGCAGACCAACCCCTTGGGAATGTGCTAAAATACAAAAGCCCAAAGACTATCTCCCCTCCTGCCCAGAAAGCAGAGCTTCCTCCTGCTCTGAGGCTTCCAGCTCTCCCCTTGCAGGAAACCTTTGGCTCCTGTTAATTGGCAGAAACTCATTAAGCCACAGCAACACAATGGCTGGTGATGCTCTGCGCACCAAGATACAGGGAAAGGCTTTGCAGCAGCCAAGTCCAAGCCCACCCAAAAAATAAAGAGCTCTTAAAGATAGCCCTAATTAAAGCACGTGGCAGCCTAGGTCACACGAGGCAGTAGAAACCTTCCTAGCTCCACCAAAAGCCTCTTACAGGGGCTGCCCTGTTACTTTACAGGAGCCAGGTGGACCCTGGAGCCGGGGAGCAGGATGAGACCCCGCAGCTGGGGACAGGAGCCCCCACCACAGCCCTGACACATACAAGATGCTCTCAGCACACTTGTTACATGTATTGGTAACTTTAAGGCAACACAGAAGTACTGCAGATGTTTAAAAGTCCTAAGAGATGGGAGGGGTTAACATCTGTATTAAAAAATAGACATTTTAAGGACTATTTCACTTTACCTTCAACACTCCACAACAGCACAGGTACAACTTCTCCCCTCCATGCCCACAGAGCACAATTACCCATCCCCACTCTGTTATTTTCCACCTTTCCCAGGAGAAACACCCACCTCACACTGGCTGCTGCAGGAGAAACAGACCACAGCCAGAGCAAGCCAAGCTCATGGTGCTTTTCTCACCAGGCAGAGCATCAAAAACCACAACCAGGTATTCACACACCCAGCTTTACCCACACTCAAAGGAACAGCGAAGACACCCCAGAGCCAGCCAGCACCCTGAAAACCCCTTATAAAGCGGTGTCCCAGCTGCCCTCTGTTATGAACGAGCCTTGCTGGAGGTACATGTCCAGGTGATCCCTGGTTTGCAGTGTGGAGGAGAGGGCAGAGCAACCCCCTCCTTGCAATTAGAGGCTCTGTGAGGCCTGATGTGATGCAGCTGCCTGGTGCAGAGATGCCCCAGGGCTGGAGCAAGGGTGCTGGTGGCTAATGGGAGCTGCTAACTCCTCACCCACTGCGTGTTTACAAGCAAGATGCTTTAATGCAACAGGATTCACCCTTCCAAGGCTCAAACCCCCAAGCCCCTCATAAGCAGCCACGGAGGCAGTAGCACGGGCTGAGATAGGAAGAACCTCTTAAAAACATGTCCTAATGATTAAAACCCCCCAAACTTAGGGGTGTGTGCAGACTTTTGGGTAATTGGACCTCAAAGGCCAAATTGCCTGACAAGAAGCAGCAATGGCTCCCTTTGGGTCAAGCCTTGCCAATGCACTGAGTTCCTCAGGGCCCCTGGTTTGACCTACAGCCCATGTGGAGGTGCTTCTGCTGCACACTCTGGCCCCTCCCCGGGCCTCAAGGTACAAAAGTGTCTGTGCTTATGCTAAGCCCCAGGTGACACCAGAACTACAGCCTGGGTTGGGGGTTAAAGAACCAAAAGAACAACCACCACCCATCAAAAAGGCAACGTTGTGGTTGGTCCTATTGCCCTTTTGGCAGGACAGACTCGCCCCGGCCGGGTGCCTGGCTCGGATTTTGGGTGACTCGCCTGGATTTTAAGCAAGAAGATGAATAAAACCAGAAGTCAGGATGAAGCTAACACATGAAGGAAATAAATCAGTTGGCCCCCTGCCCTGTGGCTCAGCTCCTTCCCACTGTGATTGGCAGTGGGTGTCCTGGCAGCCTGACACGGCCGGCCAGAGACTCTGCTCACTACCCAGCTGGTTTCTTTCACCAAATAAGGTCCATTCTCCCTCACCGGCACAGGCACGAGTAGCTACAGCCTATAAATCCCATGGGAGACAGCACACAAGCACGCCTTTAACCCATCTTCTGTTCAGCACAGCACTTGGGCCCCGAACCAGCAAATCCTCACACGGGGTCTGAGCTCCGAGCCAGGGAGAAGTGTCGCTGGCAAGTGGGAAAGCTGCACAAGGGCTGGAGCACTCGGTGGGAAGACGCTGGGACACCAACCTGATACCAGTTCCCTCCAGCAACCCAGCTCAGGGCAGGGCTCTGCGTCCCCTGGTACCGACAGCATCTCCATAGCAAGACTATCGCTCCTCCCCGAACCCACCAGCGGCCTCGCTTCCCCTCAGATGAATGCTAAGGGACATTATGGATCCCACCAGCCCCAAAAGGACGTAGTTTGACAACAGAAATGTAATACAACAGCCAGCATTCATCAAGAGGAGGCGGGCGATGGAGGAGAGACAGGACAACCCCTACTTGAGCATCACCGAACGCCAACAGGGGGTTCACCCTGACTCAGGGTGCCTGGTCTAGCTTCACAGGA
The DNA here is from genome assembly GCA_013400835.1 of Zapornia atra. Taxonomy (NCBI): domain Eukaryota; kingdom Metazoa; phylum Chordata; class Aves; order Gruiformes; family Rallidae; genus Zapornia; species Zapornia atra. The sequence continues at coordinate 293,453 of VZTU01009610.1, forward strand.
CGTTCCCGCCCGCCGGGGCTGTGCAGCCCCTCACACAGATGCCAGCCCCAGCATTTCTCTTTGTAAACTCAGCACTTGGTGTTCCGCAGCCGATACGGTAGTACAAAGTCCTACCAGCCGCCTGGCCCTTGTTAACATTAAAAATTAAAGACAGAGCAAACAAAACCTAAAGCTCCAACATTTATTATGACAATTTCCCACCCACCCACGAGACCTACACTCGGGTTTATTTTGTATGCATCACATTAGATGTGCCTTCCAAGAAATGGCACAGAGATAACCAACAGGCTGGGTTGTCCATGAGAGCAAGAGAGTCTTTTCCATAGGGAAAGGAGTCGGTCGAAGCCATCAGTAAGCCCTTGACCTTGGTGGGTGGGTTTGCTTCTTTTTTTGTTTGTTTGTTTTTAGAAAATAAAGTAATAATTAAAAAATAAAGAAACAAACAAACCAACCAAAAAAAAAAAACCCAAAACCAACCAACCCCAAAGAAGTGTTGTACTCTATTACAAAATATAAATACGATAGTCTTGCAGGCAGGAGGAAGCCTGGGGAGCGCTGCTGCCTTCGGCGGGTGACTTCTCAGGCTCTCCCCAGGGGACGCGGCGAGCCAGAAGGACAGAGGCCACCTCCGGACGCTGAGACGCCGCCGGCCGCTCACCCCAGCTTCACCTCCTTTCAGAATTTAAGTGCTCTTGAACTTCCATCTGAAAACTGCCAGACGTCCGGGGCTCCCTGGGCGCTGCGCCAGCTGGGGGGGTACGCCGAACCTACAGAGAGCATGGGGACAGAGGAGAGAACAGGTGTGACATGGCCCAGGGTGCGAGTTATTCTCTTATTCTGCTTTGTTTTTTCTCTTTTGGGGGGTTTGTTTTCTTTAACAGCTAGGACACCCAACTGTTGCAAAGGGGTATGGCAGGACAGAGCCCTTCCTCCTCAGGCCACACTCTCGTGCCCGGCATCACCCAGCACCACGCAGGAGCCACAGGGATCATTTAGGAGGGAGAAAAACAACAAAAAAAATGAAAGGTCTTTAAAAGTCTTTCTGAGAAACCCACACTGTGCCAGGAGCTCTGCTTGGGCAAAGACTGAACCAGCCTGTCTGAAAATGTCCCTCTAGTCTTCCCCAAAACCTCAGGGGCTTCCCCCAGCACCCACGGTGCATCAGAATGCCAAAGACCCTCTTATATCCATCAGCAGTGTTACAATGCCATGTGGCAACTGGTTCATGGAGGATGCTCCCCGACCTGTTACACATCGGATACGGCACAGCGTGCAGGTACACACTGCTGCAGTGAAGTTGCAAAGCCCCAGCCCCATGCCCCGCAAAGCACACAGGAGAGCTGCCATCAACTGGTGGCATGGGATGGGGCTCTGGGACAGCAACTGTCCTTGACTCCACTCACACGGAGAAAGAGAGCTCGAGGCCAATCACCAAGCACCGCACCACCCCAAACAGCAGGCTAAGGGCTACACCACACACAGCAGTGGCAGCAAAGCCAGCGCATCGTTAGCACACCCCTCAAATTCCACCTCCACTTCCCGACTGGGGATCCAGTTTCTATGGAAGTTGCTTTACCAATACTTAAGAAAAGGGCTACAGGTGAGCTGATGTCAAGACTAAAGAAGCAGCTCCTAGGCCAGATCTTCATAAGGTGTAAACTTGAGTGGCTCCTCCAAAGTCAAGAGCACGTGTCTGGCTCACCCCTGGTGAGGGCTTGGTGCTGCTGAGGTCTGAGCCCGACATGTTTCACACTGATGTTAAACCAGGATGAGACTTTCAAGGGAACCAAGAGCACTGCAGTCATCCTGGCCATGAGCCGTATCAGCACACCACCACCTCCAACCTCCTGCCAAGGGGCGGGAAACCGTGGGTTTTCCCTCAGCAGGGAAGGGACCCCATACCCGGATGCCCACCGCTCCTTCAAAACCAGCAGCTGATGAGCATCTGGGCTCGAGGAGCGGTGGCTGTCCAGCAACCCCGGCAAATAGCCCACCCACAGCATCACTCTCCTAGTCAATAGTACGGTTTGCCACACACCCACAGAAGTTTTCAACCTTCACAGGAGGAAAAAAAGAAAAGAGGGATGGAGATAGAAGAGTGGCTGATATCTCTTTTGTGGTTGTGTCCAAACTCCGCACTTAGGTGAGCCCCAAATTTATCTCAACATGTACGCCAAAGCCTCCTGAACATCCAGCAAAGACATGGCATCACTCATTCCTGTACTTAGTGCCAGTAAATATAAAGCATCTGTAGTCTAAATTCCAGATACGGTTTCAGCACCTTCGTTACGTTATCATTTGATTTGGAGGAGATTAAATACCAACGGCAAAGGGCCCGTGCCATAAGAACACGTGCATCCTCAAAAGCTGGTGGGTCTTAAGGTTTTAGCAATAGAGACACCGTTTCCTAAACGCCGCTCGAGTTTTCACACCAAGAGAAATAGAAAAGTCCCTAGGAGGCACAGGTCACATGTGCGCGGGGTTCCAAAGCAGCCCGAGAGCACGTGATGGGACCATAGTACACCCACGCCCCAACCCAACAGACTTCAAGGGGTTTATCATGCCATTAACCCCTCGCCACTGGCAGAAAACCACCACATTCTGCTTCGGTGGTGAGGTGACGGTGCTACGCTCTCGCCGGCCGACAGCTTCTCAGACACCTCCTACAGTGGGAGCCGCTTCTCCTGAAGCTCCTCCTAAACGGCCATCCCCATGCAGTCGTGGGGCAACCCAGAGCCCAGGGAGCTCGTTCAGCTCTCTGAAACCTGTGAATCTAACGCGTTGGTGTGCAGCTTTAAAAAAAGAAAATCAGAAAGAAAATCACTGCACGCTTTCCACCCGGTGATCTGGTAACCGCGAGCCCCGTCGAGAGATGCCCAGACATATCCAGGTGCCCAATTGTATGCCTGTATTTATGATTAATTAATCTGTAAATCACAGTATGGAGAAAGGTAGTGGAACGACGACCGCTGTAGGACAGTCACGGGGTACAGCACCCGCTCCGAAAGACAGCCAGGCTATGCTTGACCCCAGGCAGACCAGCTAACACGAGTCCACATGACAACGTCTCAACCACAGTGCTACCATCCAGCAATAAAAATAATGAGAGGGAGGGAGAGAGAGGACTCTGCACGGCCCTTCTGTGGCCAGGGATCAAAAGTCGTACGGTGGCTGCAAAGCGCTCTGCGCATCCCCACGTACACCAGCGCTCTCAAGGACACTCACCCGCCTCTGTGCCCTGCACCCTGACCCCACCACGCTGGGGCCAGACCCTGCCTCCCGTATGCTGTCCTAGGGGTCCCTCAGGCATCCGTTCGGCAACAGCCAAGGGGCACCAGTCCAGTGAAGAGGAGCACAGTTTGGGGGTGCTTTTCCAGCCCCATTGTACTCCACACTCATCCCACTAGCCCGGAAAATGCAACCTTCGTTCCTCCTGGCCTTCAACTTAAAGAGAGCTTTGTTTTCCTTTTTTTTTCTCTCTCTCAGAAGAATACTTTCCTTTTTTTCTTTAGATATCTAATTCTGGTTTGGTTTTTCTTTTAAATTCCCCAACTTCCCCTTCAAGAAGGCACCGGGAAAAATACAGGCAAGAAACGATGTCATCACAAGAAGACGACAGAACAACTGGGAGGTTTTTACAGAAATCCAAAAGAAAAAAGGAAAAGGAAAAGAAAAAAGTATTAAATCCATTACACTAGGAACAGCAAGAGACAGTATCACAGCAGTACGTGCTTTAATAAAGTAAAGAGATGCTGCAACATGCAGTATTTGTCAAACTGACAACATATACAGACCCCTAAGGGCGGGGAGAGGGGGGACGGGGATGGGAGGGACCTGAACTGGAATCCGAATTTTAAAGACAATGCACATAAAATGGTTCATAAACCTGTGATTCCCACCAAAAAATGAAAAAGAAACAAAAAACAACCCCAAAAAACCCAACAAAAAAAAAAAAAGAAAAAAGAAAAAAAAAAAAAAAAGGAAAAGCTCATGGAAAAAAAGAGGGGAGCTCCCAGCTCCAGCCTCCAGCGGGGAGCGGTACCGGGAGCTTTGGGCTGTGATCCCGGAGCCGCGACGCGTACACCCACCCCAAGAGAAATCAGCTCCTGCCCACGCACCCGCATGCGCCAGCGGCTGATTTCACCCCACGCCCCCAAAACCAACCGGGGATGGGGTGGGGGGGGTGAGATCTCAGGACAGGGGGTCACTGAGCCTTTCTTTCCATTTTGGTTTTATCCCCCGCTCACCTCTTCTGCCAAGCTGGGGAGGGAAGAATCCCTATCGCGGGCCGAGGCCGCTAAGCGAAAGCCAGAGATGCCACCGGTTAT